>CAJQZM010036867.1:31798-62500 GCA_907164665.1 Colias nastes
TTGTTTCGCTGCCGCACGCGAATGCGTCGGTGTACTAACGCCGTTAACACTTTATTGTGCAAGAAACAAAATATACATAAAGGTTACAATAATAAAAAAATAAAAAAGCACAAAGGGCGGCCTTATCACTATAAAGTGATCTCTGCCAGGCACATTCTATTGTTAATTTTTGCATGCCAATCAATTGGCGATTTGTGCTGAACAATGAATTATGTAACATCTGTAAATCTTCCACATTTCTTGCAAAATAAATCATTTCATTTCATTTCATTTCATTTCAAACTTTTCTCATTTCGAATCTAGTGCTGCTCGAACAACTGCAGCTACGTCTATTAGGTACCTAATACCGTAATATCTATAAATATTAGTTAACCTCTGACCAATCCTGTGACTCATCTGTTGATTACCTACCACTAACAAAAATAAATTTTTGTGCAATATTTTTACATAATATATTGTATATATCTAGGTAACATCAAAGGTTCTCAATAAACGAGGACAGAAGCAGAATTCTAGTAAACCTTTTTTATTAAAAAATTCTCCTTAAATTAGTAGGTAATTCATATTCTTAGAATTTTATATCAATGCTAATATCTAATCATTAAAAATTATCATTCTTTATTGATATTACTAATCTTTTTTACTTGGTCATTGATGAGTAGGTATGTATATTTTTATTTATTACCTACCTAGCTATTACGATATATTTATTTGTCATAATAACGTAGGTATGATATAGGTAGGTAATTCTCTGATACTTGTCAAAAACATAATAATTTAAGTCTTCTAAATGATTATTATGATTTAATTCCTATATAATAATTGCAATCGTAATACCGTGTTTGATATGGTAAACATTACGAAATATTAAGTCATTCATTTGCTATGAAAGCGAAATACCTTTACATTTATAATATTTATCATGTTTACTGTATTTGCGAATATGTAATTGAATACAATACCATATTGTATTAAATTTAGGAAATATGGTAATACTGTGCCAATATTATGTCGCGCGTACGCATGTGTGTATTGCAAAACAGCAAAAATAATAAAACCCGTTTGCGAATAGCAGGTGCCACTTTCAATGACTCAGTGTTAAACCCTGGCTCGTGCAGAGCGGACGTGATGAGTTTCAAAGATAAAGTTGTTATTGTAACCGGCGCGAGCTCCGGAGTAGGGGCCGCTACAGCCATAGCGTTCACTCAAGAAGGCGCCTCCGTCGTCATGATAGGAAGAAATCAAACCAAACTTGACAATGTGCGGAAGAAATGCGAAGCTATCGGCAAAAAACCTTTAGTCATTAATGCTGACCTCACTGACGACGACGAACTCAGAAACATCGTGGACAAAACGATCGAAGAATTCAACAGAATCGATATTTTAGTTAATAACGCAGCTATCTTGCGCTGCGGAAATTTAAGGTACGATACCATTAGGAGTACGTACGATGAAATAATGAATACAAATATACGAGCTGTTGTTTACTTGACGACGTTTGCCACACCTCATCTGATAGCCAGTAAGGGTAATATAGTGAATATATCAACTATAGGAGCAGAGAGAGTGATCTGTGACGAATATAACGCGTACTGTGTATCTAAAGCGGCATTGAATCACTTCACAAGGGCAGCGGCTATCGAATTAGGTGCTCATGGGGTAAGAGTGAATACAGTGAGCCCAGCTGTAGTTAAAAGTGATATGTTAGAGAATGCAGGTCTTGGAGTTGGTGATGTTGGTTCTTTCAAAAATGTAATGTATGGACCGTGGACTGAGCCAGATGAGATAGCCGATTTAATACTGTTTGTGGCTAGTGATAAAGCGAGGGGTATAACGGGATCGAATTTAGTTAGTGATAAAGGAAATACGTTGATATGATAAGAAGACAAGTGTTTAACATTTCTGTGTGCACTGAGTTGGAATTGAAGACTGATATCAATTAAAATAAACATTGTTTAGGTTATTTAGAAATATAGTTGTGTTAATATTTATTTAATAAGAAAATATACGATTTTTCTCGATTTGGTCTTTATTTATTGTAGTTTATGTAACATGAAATAAAATGACATAGGATAACGTTTATACTTTATAGAATAAACTTAAGTATCTTTCTAATAAATGTATAATGTATTAGTAAATAATAATACAAGTTCCTTTTGAAAGGCTCAACCGATTTTATTATTTTTTTATCATTTTTTAAATTGGAACAGTAGTTCCTGAGATTATCGCGTTCAAACAAACAAACTCTTCAGCTTTATAATATTAGTATAAATTTTTGTAAGGTAAAATATGAGTTTATTCATATTATGACCACATGTAAAACCCGATTATATAGACGTTTTCCTGTTTAGATATTATATCCAGTCAAAGACATAAGGAAAATCATGTAATAATTATTTTAATAATATTTTCTTAATAACAATAATCTATATTAAAAGACATGCGAATGTATTACAATTATTTTTGTTGACATGAAAAAAAATAATAAAAAAAACCTTAAAATTATTGAACTAACTAAATATGTAGTTAATTGCACAATATTATATCACATGACTCATGATGACCATATATTGAAGATCTCTTGTTGTTATAATGCCTGAAAAATAAAATATAGTAGATAATAATTAATAATATCATTTAAAACTAGCTTTGCCCCACGGTTTTAGCCGCATTGCTCCGCTCCTATTGGCCTGAAGCGTGATGATATAATATAGCCTATAGCCCTCCTCGATAAATGGGCTATCTAACACCGAAAGAATTTTTCAAATCAGACCAGTAGTTTCCGAGATTAGCGCGTTCAAACAAACAAACAAACAATCAAACAAACTCTTCAGCTTTATAATATTAGTAGATATTAGCACAGACTAATAATAATATACTACGTATACAAATTAGTATAGATTTAAAACGCCTACTAGGTATCTCATGACCAATACTTATGGTCCGTGTTTGCTTCTATAAATCGAACAGGAGAATTAGATAAGTAGTTTTTGTCAAGGGATACTTATTGGTTCAAAATTTATTTATTATAAATATTTTATTATTTTATGAAATTGCATTTAAACTGAAGATATGATAAGATGTGGTTTATCTAGATTCTTGTTGACTTTCATTAATTTCTATAATCATTTTAAAAGGAAGTAATTGAAACAAAATAATAATTATTGATATTTTAAATGATAGGTGTGGACATTTTACCTGCACCTTGTACTCAATTTATTTAATTTATTGCTTTAATGTATTTTTATTGAAATATACAACTCCTAATCATATTTTTAAATATTTTTTCCTTACACACATGTTGCCTATATTTTTGATGCAGTGAATGATACATTCAATATATTTTAACAAGAAAATAGTTCGTTAAGTCAGTGAAATTTGTTCAAAGCATCCCCACACATCTCTATCTGAAAGGATCCATTGCTGCAAAAAGTCGTTAACAAATACGATGCATACATTGCGCATCCAACACCAAAAGCCTTCCATCAAAGCCAGCCTCCGCACAATATGTAACAGTGCAACTTTTAATTTCCGACCTAATAATGCAGCAGAGAACCTTATTAGAAAAACTTTATCGGCGCTGGATTAAGCGTCATACGCAAAACAGGAATCGGTTCTCACGATCGAATTTGATCCCTATCCACTAGATATAGAGTGGAAAGTCCAGGAACAGGGGTCATGTAGAAAGATTTGTTTATAGCTAGTATTGACTCCGACGGTTACGTGAAACTTTTCTCATTTCGAATCTAGTGCTGCTCGAACAGCTGCAGCTACGTCTATTAGTTAATACCGTAATATCTTTAAATCAAAGGAAACTTGTATTCATAAACATTCTAATTATGAATCGTATTTGAGGCATGAATGTGCTCATTAAGGATTGAAATGTTGAGTTTATTCAATAATGTTATGGGGTAAAAAACGGTTTTTACGTAACTATTTAGTAATGGTAAATTTATAGGCTATTATGTGGATCCTTTCAGCATGAGGCTTCAGCATCTTATTATATTTTGATAGATACGAATGCGGAGCCTTTTTATGTAGAGTATAAGAAGCTAAATTTTAATTAAATAGGCACAACGATGATAAATTTTGTTTAAAAAAGTGGGAAGGCTTAGAACTCTCATCCATCACTAGCTGCTCCGCGCGGTTTCACCCCCGTGGCTCCACTCCTGTTGGTCGTAGCGTGATGATATATAGCTTATAGCCTCCCTCTATAAATGAGCTATCTAACACCGAAATAATTTTTCAAATCGGACCAGTAGTTCCCGAGATTAGCGCGTTTAAATAAACAAACTCTTCAGCTTTATAATATTAGTATAGATACATCCTTATCTTCATGTTTGTTCCAGAAATAAAACAATCATTTAGGCCGATTAGCATCGTATTAAACCACCATTTTGAAGTTCTAGTTCTAACTGCCCATCTTTTGTCATTTTACAGGTACATTTCACTTTATGGGACGGATAAGTATTGAAAATACAAGTCCATACACACTATACCAAGAAGATTCACATTTTATGTATATCTATTTATTGGACGTGTAAGTTTCTACCAGAAATTGATAACTGGCTAAACAATATACACCTACCACATTTTATTATCACCTCAACAATAGTAACATATTGAATAATCCACCATAATAACGACAATCCACGTCACGTTGGAAATTCATCAGGCATTCAGCTAATTCATATAGCCATTATCCGCGACCCTTTGAGGTTGAGAACAATGTCTTATTGTTACAGCATCACGCCTTGACCGACGTTAAACCATACATTCATCCTATTATGATCGTGAATACGCGGCTTTGGGACACACGGGCTGTAAGAATGGTGACTTGTATGGGTGTGAGGATAAAAGTAAAAAAAAGTGAAGTCCGATGTCCCCTAGTGGGGTAGGGGGCAGATGCATTACTTATACATCTGTTTAACTGATCGATTTTCTTTATGGACAAGATCAGCCTATGGGTGTGAGGATGGTTGTTCTTTATATCTGGGTTTGGTTATTGCCAAAGTATGTAGTATTTTATTATTCGGTTAGTTTTATTGGGAATTACAATACGCTGATTTTTATATTATCTGCAAACGTAAACTGAAGCTTGTATTACGTCATATTGGCCAACATTGCCCCCAGGGGTATCTTTGCCCAAAAATCAATTCATAAGAAAAATTTTAAATTGCAAAAATACCTTTATACTTTGGCAACATTAATAGTATTTGGTGTAAAATAGGTTATATGTATGACAACACTGCCTATTGTGTGTGTCGCTAACTTAAATCAGCAACTTGTTGTAACTCGTCGAATATCATGTGTGATTTTGCGGGCAAAAAATGGTGAAATTCAAGTGATAGTTTATGCATGATGGCTAAAACACAGGTTATTTTTACTCATAACATGTTATAAAATAATGTTTGAAGAGTGTTTTAATGCTATTATTACCACTGAAGGATGTTTTAAACAAAAGTTACAATGGTGGGCAAAATTACCCAATAATGCAGCGATCTATATTTGACAACATTGCCCAGCATCAAAAAATGCTTAGGGTTGGCACATTTCATATTACCACATAATTTGATAGTTAATAATATTACTTCTATTCGGTTAATTTCGGAAAAATAAGCTTAATTTGGTCTCCCGGAAAGAACCATGGTAAATAAAGTTAAATTGCTGAATTTTAAGCACAACTGAAATGTAAAAATATGTTTATTTTTATTAAATAGTCACTGAACAATATTCTGTTTTGCTTATTTTATCTTTTTATTGCCTACAACATAATCCTACTACGAAATATTTGCAGTAAAAGAAATCGGAAGTCATGTTCATCTTACTGAGATGTACCAACCCTAGGCTTTTGGAAAAGCGAAATGCGATTTGTATGAAAATAGAAAAAATACCTGGGTTACTTTGCCCAGCCACTAAAGTCGGGAACCTTTCATGATACTGCTTTGATTTTTAAAGTAAACGACATCTTTTCCAACATTTTTGAATTGGACTTTAATATAATCTGGCTAGAGGTCATATTTACGTCAAAAATCGACGTGGGCAATGTTGGCTACAAGTTCAGATAACTTTACCCGCCCTCAAAAACAGACAAAAAATGAATAAAATGTTGAAATATAATGAAATTTTCTACAGCATTATATGCACACGATCTAAGAAAAACATATGCTAACAGAAAATACTAACGTTGCCATAGAATTTTTTTGCGGAAATTGAAATTATTCATAAAAAGCGGGCAATGTTGGCCAATATGACGGTATCGTTTCGTACTTATTAGTAAAAATTTTAGTAATTTTTCTGCACTATAAGTTTATGATACTAAAACCTGGTTTTTTGTTATAGAATTTTTTATAGTTAAATATAGTAGGTACTTAATATTTTAAATTAAACATTAACAAAAAAAAATGAGTTTGTTTGATTACAGACATTGCTTAGTTTGAAACTACAGGTTGTATACGTAGTATATTATTATTAGTCTGTGCTACAGGCGTTGTAATTTGTGAATAATGTGAGTCAATATTAGTCTACATAATATTATTACAAAAATATAATCCGGTTTGATTTTGAAAATTTGTTTTAAATACATCTAATTTTTCCTTCATATTTGGAAATAATAAAATTTTCTATTAAATTTTCAAATAAAATACGCAAAACGTCCATCCTTCCCGCCCGTATATTCCGCATTCAATTCAACAATTAAGATTCCTCATTCTAATTACACCTATGCGGGTTTCTTAATGAAGTTAAAGGGAATTAATTATTTCGGGGGGCATAAATGTAATCCGCAGACCTTTACTTATGATGGACCTAAGTTGATTAACGTCTTATCTCAGTGTAATCTTGCTTGCGGACGTTATAATAATTTAATGTGTGTTTATTTTAAATGTTGGTTGACTTAGGGCTGATTTTTTCAATCCTTGGTTAAAACTTATTCGTCCAATAACGTATTAAACTACCATTTCAATAATGTATTCTTATTGCCCGTATTTGACAGTTTACAGGTGACATTTTAATACTATCGTGTTATACTTTATTGGACGGGTAAGTTTTAGCCACAGGTTTTAGCCAAGTATTGAAAAATCGGCCCTTAATAGATTTTTAATATAATTTGCTTTATTTCAGGTGGTGATGGTGACCTGGTAGTGGTGATCCTGGTGTCGATCTACATAGATGATGTTTTTTAAGTTTTATTTGACAAACCTTATCGTGACAATAATAAAAACTGGAGAAAATATTCAATTGAACTGATTCGTTTAGAAATAATGTGGATATATTATGACATACATTTCAGCATTTTAATTTCAGACATCTGAAAAATGCTAGAGTTTTTTTTTTCATCACTTCGCGTCGTAAGGAACTTACTTAAGAGGGGATATAAAGTAAAATTACCAATCGTCTATTAGATGATACGTGTAATATTCAAGACCAAATCTAAAAAATAAAAATATCAAACTTGATGATATTTTCGAGGATTCTGTTTGATCAAAAACATAATTATATATTTATTTTTAAATTACACCACGATAGACAAACCATGGCCGTCCAATACAGTGCCCTAACAAAGTAGAAACAATAAACGTGTCCCATAAGAGGAATTATTAGGAGGAATGCAATTTCCTCGCTAGCAACACCGATATGTCCGACGTCAGGGTAAATGAATAAAAATCAACGACAGTACTTAGGGCAAACTGAGAGAAATGGACTGTGCGTCTTGTTCCGTATTGATTTCAAGAGCCGTGTTTTTGTAGCATTGATCATAATGATTCTGGAAGTTTCCAGAACTTTTAGTTATAGAAGCTAGAACGTTCGAGAATTCGACAAATACAACGTAAAACAAATGGAAGCAATCAATAACGTATATAAATATTTTATTCGTATTACTAGTTTTCCGAGCGCGGCTTCGCCCGTTTTGTAGAAAATTTTATGAAATTAACAGAAAGTACTGGTATTGAATCACTATCTATAAAAAGCCGCGTAAAAATCCGTTGCATATAGTTTTAAAGCATACATAGGGACGGACAGACAGCAATTTTTTTTTTATACTATGTAGTGATAAAGAACAGAAGGAATATAATGATAGTAACCTACCTACTGTTGAATTAATTTAAAACCTAAATATATTTATGTATCATCACTACATAGTTTAAAACAAAGTCGCTTTCTCTGCCCCTATGTCCCTTTGTATGCTTAAATCTTTAAAACTACGCAACGGATTTTGATGCGGTTTTCTAATAGATAGAGTGATTCAAGAGGAAGGTTTTAGTATATAATTTATTAGGTTTTAGACAAAGCGGGCGAAGCCGCGGGCGGTAAGCTTGTTAGAAAATATAAGTAAAATAAACTACTATAGGGACGAACGTTATAAAAATAACAAATGAAACATAATCAAAAGTCCGTACTTTACCATACGTTTTTCTTATAGAAAATGTTCTTTTATTTAATTTTATCCTACTTATGAGCCCCTTATACCCAAGAAGGTAACATATTTGACATTGATTTTGAATTTCCATTCAAGAGCTGACCTGCCCTTGAGTAGAGAGCCCTTACCGGGGTAAGAATCTATAGGAATTATAAATTGATTTTCGTTATTTTTTGTTTGTTTGAGAGAATTTATTTAGAGCTTTATATGTGTTCACTTTTGGTAGTGTATTTTTGTCCTATGGTAATTTTAATTGTATGAATTATTTCCTTTGAGATCACATTAAGTCCACAGAAACATTATTTAGCAAGGGGCTTATAAATGTTTACCACAATCTGATTCGTAAATTAATTGTAATGAATAGGTAGGTAATTATTTTTTAAGTTAAATTTAATAAATACTAGTACATTTAGAAGTATCTATGCAGTAGCATATTATATTTACATCAATGTGAATTTTTGTATGAAATGATATTTTAAGCTCTATCACGCGAAAACTAATGAACGGATTTTAATGAAACTATGTAGAAAAGCATAGGCAATAGGAAAACTAGCTCTAACTCGTGCTTTTATCGTGTATATAATATCTAGTATAGTGTTTAATAATTAAAATATTTTACCTAAGGCAAACACATACCATTTTGCAAGCGATACATTACGAGTAGTAGGTATAAATAACGCCGTCAAGAAAATAGATTCCTATTTCTCTGGAAAAAGCAATGTCACATTTCCCAGTGCGGTCGTAAAGTATCCGAACGTTGTATAGAATATGCACACTCGATATTGTTTTCTTGAATTTTAAATTTTGTTTTCCCGCCCGATCCCCGCCATTTTGTAAAACGCCGCATCGATTTGTCAAGAGGCAAAGGAAATATGCTATACAGCCAAGATTGTTTATATAGAAATTAAAAAAATATGTTATAAATTATTATTGAAAGTATTTTATGTTTAAGTGTTTAGTTTTGAATAATATAAGTAATGTTTTTTTATTTAATTTGTATGAAGAGTCGATTTAAATTAAATTAGAGACAAAGATTCTTTGGTTTACATACTGTATGTCATCGAGCTTTGAGTCCATCTACTTAAAACTATCAAGACATTCTATCTATGTAGTATAGTGTGTATTTATGAATAAGAATTTAAAACGAAAACGTAGAAACAAATTCAACAACACGGCATAGTATGCCTTTTCAACGGTCAAAACAGCAAAAAGGCGGTTGGCAAAACATAATATCGGTGAACTAAAATCGAGATCCTCTCGACTGTATAATTACGCCGAAAATTTTGGGATACACTCGAGTGTTGAATCCTCGAGTGTTGGCATATTCAAAAATTTCAATACGGACAGACCGCCGAGTGGGGTTTTATTGCGTGACACACGGATGTAGAGAATGGCAGACATTTATATAGATAGAACATGGAGACACTGAATTCAGATCTAAAGATTGAGAACTGAGAGAGGATGTTTAAACCTAAAACGATGACTATAATTAAATGAATATCATGAATAAAAAAGTTTTCTCGTTTTATTTGTCGTAATGTAATATAATATCTGTATTGTAATTTTTTTATGGTGCATACATATATGGTAATATTTAATATTTGCTTTTTTGACTTTTTAGTTTTAGACCTACTAGGAAGCTTTTATATATCCTAAAGTGCTAAAGTGCTTTTATATAATCGCAAATAAGTACCTACAGTTTTCAAAACAAAATAATATATTTGCTAGTTATCTACACACTGGAGCTGTATGTAAAGCGCATTATCTGAGTCAGGGAGGTGGGGGGAGGATATCAAAAGATTCCTCATCAAAAATGAACGACCGATGTCGAGATGCGAGTATCAGAGGACTCGTATTTTTAACCTGTACGCTTTGGATTATTTTTCAATGAACTCTGGTATATTCCCGAAAAAAAAAACAAAAGTTTTAGTGCAACGTATTTACCTCCATGTGCGTGGAGGGTTAACCGTTATGATAACGTTTGAATTCAAAAACGGAACGTTTGAATGATTCTAGAACGTTTTTGGCGGTTATGATTTTATTATAGAGGTAGGTATTTTGATTTTAATTGTTTTAATAATCTGTATAAGGACTTCTGCTATTATTCATTTTTCAATAATTACTAAAAAAGGTGGTTTTCGATGTATATTTGTATTGAAAACTATTTTTTCAGGGTTTAAAAACTTAACTAAAGGTATTACTTATGCAAATTGTAATACCTTTAATTAAGCATAATTATTGATCTAATTGAACAATGTAGAGTTAGTAAACGAATTAAAAATAGTTGAATTGAGAAGTAGAATTTTTTTTAAAGAATATACGTAATTTACCAAATTTTTTACAATATCAATAAAAAGCTAGACATCTAATTTTAACTAGTAAATATAACATCAAAAAAAGCAACGCTTACCCCCACCCATATTTCCACGTCATAAAGATCAATTTCGCGTACCAAGAAATTAATATTTAAAATGCCGTAATGAAAGGTGAAATATTAAGTAGCACATACACTTGAAGTGATTTTTTCTTATATGTCATTCGCTTTGAGGCTTCATAATGGGGTATGAAAGCTTAATGTGGCTTTGAGATTGGCTCTTTGACTATTTAATGTATGTTTATTTGGTTTCTTTCTAATCATGCGTTTATTGTTGACTCTTGGACTATAGATGGAAAATTTTTAGTTTTTATTGACGTTTATCGAATAAATTAAAAAAAATTTTGTACAGTAGTTAGGCGTGGAAATAATTATTATAGATGGAAACAGATAAACATATTAACGTGTTAAAACGCGTATAATTTATATCTACTATTAATAAGTTCTCGGGTATTAAATTTTAAGAACGCAGACGTTGTTCTGCTCCATTGCCCCTTTTTCGTGCTTTTTCTCCAAAAAAACCTTCCTTGTCTTAACGAAAGCGTTAAAAATAAGTGGCCGCATTGGTCGAACCGTTCACTGGTTCGCTTACCAATACATTTTTCAATATTTTTTTTTTTTTTATAGAAAATGTAAATTCATTCAGTCAGTAAATCAAACAACTTTTGAATCTATTTCCTCACGATATATTTCTTCATTGTTTTACTAGACCGACTTACAAAAAACTATCTTCTTGCGTGTCTAACAAAAAAAATTGGGCGTTGGTTACTAAACCCTTTCAAAAACGTAAGTTTAATAAATGAAACGCATACCGCCAGTCATTGAAACATAAAAATCACTACGTTAATTAAGGCGTGGCTTAATATAAAGTAATATTCGTGGTTATAGATACGTAATCTCACGGAATTCGAGGTAATTACGGTGATAGTATGTTAGGATATTACATTATTAGGGGTTCGTTTTGATATATTGAACTGCATGAGATATTTGTTTTGATATCATTATGGATATTAAAATGGTTACTTTGTATTGTAAAAAAGGAGAGCAGGTTACCTTGTATTACGTACGAAAAAGAACTTGAAATATTGATGCAGATGTAGGTAATGAACGCACTGTTAGGGATCAGAATCAGACCTAAAGAGACAACGTGAGAAGCAATAGATAATAATTATTGGTTTCAAAATTTATAAAGTGAAAATAACTTTAAAGTATCATAAACAAATGGAAACTTAAGACATAACAATATAGCATGGTCTTATAACTTATAACCGTTTTCTGCCAGGTAACCCAGAAATAAAATTAACATTAGAACTTACAAAATATATAAGTACTAGTACGTGCATAACGTAAGAAAATTATACTTTAATACATAAACAGAGGGTAAATCTATCAACAAATTGTTTCAAACTCAAATGAAATAATTGAAAATTATCAGCCAATATTCAACTAACGATCATAAGCAAAATGACAGGAATTAATAACTATGCGTGGATCGCGTGTGTGTCTGCGATTAGCTACGTGTTTGATTTACAGATTTTTGGGCGAATATTTCTGGCAATATTTTAATTGTTTTATGTGTAGAGAACCTATGTATATTATTAAAATGACAATGTTCTGTTACGTCTTTTTCTATAATATTTTTCCCTCAGATTGTACCAATTTTTATCTGCTTATACAGTATACTTCTATTGTAATAGGTAATATAAAACTGAACAGTTTTGTTTGAACTAATGAACTGATTTCAAAAATTCTTTCACCGTTCGTGAGTCCTGAGGACTATACCTAAGATATGTGCTATTGATGAAGCTGGAGCGGACCAAATTTCTCTCTGTACAACCGGTTGTCTGGAAGAAATCGCTATTTAGCGATAAGGCCGCCGTTTGTTACAATGTTAAGTCTCAATTTGCAATTTATCTTGTGCAATAAAGCATAAATAAATAAATAGCTTTCTAAATCCTGTGATCTCTTACAAAAAATTCCAAAAAAATCCACAAAAGGTAAATCTTACATTAGTACGTTTTAAACATAAAAACCTGTGATTTCTTATATAAAAAAGTCGAATAGGTAAACCTTACCTGTATCATTAATCCAATATACATGGACAGGATTAAAAATAATTAAGGCCACAATAATAAAACCGTAATAAATCAAGTGTTAGTACAATCCGCGCCCGTTAATAGCACGGAGACATATTTTTATTAATTACTTATGTGTTGCCTTTATGTTTTTTATTTGCATATTTGTATGGGCGAGGTTCGGCATGCGATCTGTGGGGTGCAAGGCGAAGAAGTTAGCGGTTTTAGCTGGACAGATATTGAAGGATATAAAATTTATATGCATTTCACTATTTATGGCTTTTGATGAAACAAATTATTATAATTATGTGCACGTTCCATATGATGTATTTTGATATTATAATAGTTGTCTTTATGTTTACTTTAGTTTCTTTTAACACGAGTAGACGTAAGACTAAGACTTTATTTTATAATTCTAACACGTTATACCTCACGTATATGTATATGTATAAAAAAAAATCAATAGATAACATAATACGATAGATTGATAACTTGGCTATAAGACTTGTTATTATAAAATACAAACTTTTGTGTCAAATTCAGATAACTAAGTAATACACTATTTTCATGCTGAATCTATAGAATGTAGAAATCTACAAATCCATAAAACTTAAAATTTCATTTCAAAATTCAAATTTCATAGAAGCAATATCTGGTGCATAAAAAGATATCTTATAACTTGGGACATAGAGTTTGATGGAAATATGGGTGTATCCATCGAAATATGAACGACTCTGTCCTTGTTATATTATTTAGGGTTCTTTATATGTATGAGTGAGTAGTATTGATTATTTTATTGTTCGTACATTTATATTCTTGGAAATTTTATAAATATGGAAAAAGAAAGGCTTTGTGATATGGATAATTCGTTTTATCCTTGAGTGTAATAAGCTAATTTATTAAAATACTAGCTTACCGCCCGCGGCTTCGCCCGCTTTGTCTTAAACCTAATAAATTATACACTAAAACCTTCCTATTGAATCACTCTATGTATTAAAAAAAACCGCATCAAAATCCGTTCCGTAGTTTTAAAGATTTAAGCATACAAAGGGACATAGAGACATAGGGACAGAAAAAGCGACTTTGTTTTATACTATGTAGTGATAGGTAAGTAAGTTTACTTCTTGCCATGATTTTATTAGATGTTATTAATTAAAAATATATTAATAAAGTTAAATCTCTTTCCCTAATCTTAGAAATAGCATTTCCAGCTGTATTTGTAATCGTAATATTTTATAGTTTTATTTTCTTTCTGTAGGTAGGTATATACTATATACTTGTGTTATATTTCTCAATTTGTTCGTTTATTTCGTCTTTCACTAGGAACCGAACACATTTCCTACCTTGCTCAGTATTGAACCAAGAAGACATCATTCATTGAAAGCATAAAAACTATTCTAAAAACTGAACTAACTTAAAATTTTAGAAATATTATAAATGCGAAAGTTTGTGAGAATGAAGGATGGATGTTTGTTACTCTGTCACGCAAATACTACTGAACCGATTACAATGAAACTTGGATTGAAGGTAGCTGTAGATCCAAAAAGGCCACTAGGCCATAATATAGGCTACTTTATTGTATTCCGGACATCCATCAGGAGGAACTATGCGGGTTTTTCTTTGAAAATGCGAGCGAAGCCGCTGGCGTAAATCTAAGCGTACTATAAATAAACTACGGAACCCACAATAGTTCTTACACGTTCTTAACCTAATGGTATTAACGATTAATAGGATTGCGTCACACGATTTAAATAGTAAATGGCTTATCGAGTGATTAGAGAAATGGTTTTATTTCGTATAATGGTTCATTGTATTAAAAGCGTCATTTGTATTTGAGTTGTGTCATCTAATATCTAGAATGTAGTTAAATGTATTGGTGACTCTTAATTTCTTGATAACTATGGAGTTTCTTGCCGGTTCGTCTCCGTAGATATCTACTGCTTTCCGAATCGGTGGTAAATGTTAAAAATATGTAATGACGTATCAAAAGTGCTTCTAGAAGAAGTCGAATTGAATAAATAAATGTTTGAGTTTGAGTTTGAGTTTGAGTTTATGGGCAGATGTATTCCAGTAATATAATAAACGCAAAAATTTTGTAAGAAAATATTGATGTAGGGTAAGTCCGGGGTAGTTGGCCATAGTTTTTTCTAAGCTCTATCAGAAATGAAATACTTTTGTTTTTGTAATTGTATTTATTTTTTATTAAACTTTAAATATTAAACTATGATATTCTAAACATAAAAGTAACAATTTCTAATAAGATCACCTTATTTATTTAAGTTTTTTAAAAAACACAATTGGCCATCTCTCCCGAGGTGTCCGGGCGTGATGGCCATGGCACTAGAGCTAAGATGGCCATAACTCAATTGTAGGCTTACGATTACATTTTAGTCCAATTTTTTTAATTTCAAGTCTTCTTTGAGTCTTCTCCAAATGAAGTAGGTCCCATTGGTGCTTTCTTGACATTATTTTTGGAGTGAAACCTCTTAAAGCGCGTTGAGATTAAATTTCAAGGTCGAGTCAAGACAATACCGTCACGTCATAGAGTAAGGCGACGATTTTGGTATCTTTGAATTTTGTCAAAGAAGTTTCACTTCTGCCACGTGTGCTCGGCACACACGCTCTTTTTGTTTCTATTTTTCATTCTAATGTTTTTCTAGGTATTTGGTACTGGAGCCCTGCCGCACGTACGGATAAGCTATCATTACAGCATTAAAAGCTGCTTTTACCGATTCTTCCGACCTCTCACAGCCACTGCCTCTCTCTTATTTATTAGGCATCTAAAGCAAATATAAAAATAAATCAATTATTTTTACAAAACATAATTTTTATATTATGTAACTATGGCCATCATATTATACCGACTAGAATTGGCCATCTGTCCTTATATTCCGGGAGAAATGGCCACATCAAAAACTAAAACAAGTAATGACATGAAACAAATAATTTTGAGGTTATAACGTAGCACTGTTCGTATACTTTACAATAAATTCAAATATCACCATTATTTAAAGAAACTAACACCACAGTTGTAAAAAAACAGTTGACATCTAAAAAATATTCAAGCCATTCGAATCAAAAAACAAAGGATTTACTAACTTTTTCTTTGTTTTTCGCTTAATTTTTTGCCGTACCTTTGCCCTCACGCATGACGCGCATCGAACTAAGTGCTAAATAGTGACACCTAGTGAACGAATCCCTGAAATATTTCAATAGGCCATCTCTCCTGTATGGCCATCTACCCCGGAATTACCCTATATTAACCACCTTTTTCATGAAAAAAATTTTGATCGGATCTCTATGGTATATGGTACAGAGATAGATACCTAATAGATAGGATTAGCATATAGGCGTTTTTCCCCAGTACCACGATTAGAACCGCGGGTTCTAGATTGTTTTATATACGCTCAAAATACACAACTACTTATTTATTACTAGTTTTCCGTTCGCGGCTTCGACCGCTTTGGCTAAAACTTAACAAATTATTACCTTACTTGAGATCTTTAAAAAAAACACATCAAACTTGGCTGCGTAGTTTTAAAGATCAAAGCATACATAGACAGCTAGCTAGAAGCGACTTTTATACTATGTAGTGATAGACACCTCAACCAAACCAAAGAGATAGGCCATAATTACATATTTAAGTATCCAAGATGCTCAGTTTATCTTCCACCCACATACGACCTGAGCAAACATCAATTAGGCCATTATGTTTGTTCGCTAATAACTCGGAAACTACAGGTCTCTAAATCGGTAGAGTCAATATAGGTCAGTAACTTGCACAGCAAATACTGCCACTTGAAGGAACCTTGGGACTGTGACCATGGGTTTGGTTTGTGTGACGGAATAAAAATATATGAAAGAAGAAAGAAAGATCATTATATCTATAAGAATAACAAGTAACTCAAAAAAATAATTCTGAATCAGGAAAAAAGAAGGCTTCTCCTGCGGTGATGACTGCTATAAGTATCTAAGAGTAGTCGTCGCAACTATTAAACTAAATTAATCTGTTCATATACAACTTTAATAGCATTTAGAAAAATATTAAAAGCATTCTATTACTGTTAGAATCATTCCTATTCTTTGAAAATATATATAAACGTATCAATATTGTGTTACCATTATTTTAAAGACGGACTAAGGACACGCACGAAGGGTTCCGTATTATGGAGTCCCTTAATATATCTTTTTTAAATTTTTAGTATTTGGTGTACATAGCGGCATCGGAAATATATCATTTGCGAAAATTTCAGCTTTCTAGCTATCACGGTTTATTAGATACAGCCTGGAGGCAGACAGACAACGAAGTCTCAGTAGGTAATAGGGCCCCGTTTTACCCTTTCGGTACGGAACCCTAAAAATATACATGAAATGTTAAAATTAAAGTTGTAGTAAAACCAAGAACATACGCGTTTTTTTCTGTAATCAGAAATCAGAATTTTTCATTTTTGGTAGATAACTAAAAAAATATTGAATATTGAATACTTGTTGAATATTATAATATAGTCACCCTATAAATCCAAAAGGTACGTTCGGTTCAAAAGGGCCTGAATACCTCAAGACCCTTCGGTTGTTTGAATTGACCTTATCAATTCGGAATCCGCAAAACATGCTTACTAAGTTATGGTGGAACTTTTAATTGATCGCAAGTTAGTTGTAAGTTGGGATTAAGTTTAAAGTATATTTCTTTGCAATATTTCATTAAAACTTTCATGTTTTGTGATTATATTTTTTGTATTATTATTCTTATTGCAGGTTAGCTAGAGAATCAAGTTTTTAAAATAATGATGAAGATTGTTTTTATTAAATATGGCTTTTATCTAATGTTAGTTTTAAAATGAAACTTTTTGAATAAGCCAGTTATAACGTTTATTCAAACTATAATTATCAATACAAAAGTTTCATCCAAATCTGTTTATCCATTCGAACGTAACGTAGGATTATATCTAATATTTTAATGCCGCTAGGAAGGAAAATCATGACATAAAATAGTATCTTGAAACGCGAATGAAACCAACACAGTTTCGCGATTATATTATTAGTAATTAAGGATTGTTTCTCAAAGTTTTCATTAAAGTAATACGAGTCTAACCACCATTTTATTTATATTTTCTCAAGTTATCTGTACTAATAAACTTCGGGACGGGGATCGCTTGAATTTTAAGTATTATTTTATGTTAATTGCAGTCATAGTTGAACCCCTGTCGTAACTTTTAACTTTGATTTCATTTGCATTGCTCAAAATATTACAGTACAAAGCTTTTAAGATTGTCATTATTTTTGGTTAAATATCAAGTTACAATTACATAGAAGTATTTACTTTATAGATGGGGGAATAAATTGAACATTCAGTAAGGCTACACAGTATAAAACAAAGTCGCTTTCTCTGTCCCTATGTCCCTTTGTATGATTAAATCTTTAAAGCTACGCAACGGATTTTGATGCGGTTTTTTTTAATAGATAGAGTGATTCAAGAGGAAGGTTTTAGTATATAATTGATTAAGTTTTAGGCAAGGCGGGCGAAGCCGCAGGCGGTAAGCTAGCAATAAATAAATATGTCTTGTTTTTCCAGAATTAAAAAAAAAATATCGACAAGTGACTTAAAGGAAAAGTGAAGGAAGAGTGAAGGCTCTTTGTTTCCATTTTTTACATTATAATAATTATTATGATCATAGTATACATAATAATTATGATCATCCATTTCTCCACCAGAATTTCAATTTATTTTTCATCACCATTAATTATTCCAACAACTAAGATACAAAAAAGTATATCTCCCAATCGATCAATAAAACAAAAAGAATCCTCTGTTACACAAAGTTTTAGTATAACAACCTACATACCCAATTCCTTTAAAACTGATACCAGAAGAAGCATGAAAAGCCATTTCAAATTGATCACACACGCTATCGAGAAGGCTTTCATCTCGCATTCAAACGCAATCGTGTGAATGCAGTGTACACTGACCGGGGGTACTCGGCTCGGACGGACTCAATAGGACATCATTACTGTGTGACCTGGAGCCGCGTTTGTGTGTACTGGCTTTATATAGGATAGTTGGTTGAAGAATTTGTTGTACTGAGGAATGATGGTAATTTATTCGATATAGATAAATCCTACCTTACTCTCTTCCATGAGAGTAAGGTATTGTGTAAGCTTCCACAAGCTTGTGAGGATTAATTAATTGATGTTAATTATTTGATGTAAATTTTTCATTTATTTTAATTTCCTTCTTAATTGTTTTTCAGATATTATCAGAACGATTGTTAAGGCTATATACCACATTGCTGAAGAACCGGCTGGCAGAAGTTGCATGAAGCCTTTATTCTTATAGCAAAATTTTTCCTCACGATGCTTTCTTTCACCAATGGAGCATTGGAACTGACACTCGTAATTTTCAGAAAAATTGTTTATTCAAATCGGTGATATTACCTACCGTAAATGCTTCTATGCGGTTTAAAAAAGGAATTGCTTCCCTGTTAACATAATTTTTATTTTATTATCCAGTAGACTAGCCTGTGTGAACGGTCACAAATCATTCATCGCGAGCATTACCGTGGGTCAACATTTGTAGAGACTGAATGACCGCTGCCGTGACCAATGCTCTGTTATTTATGATCTATGATGTGTGAAATAGGCTTCTTGCCTTTGAGCTGAAGATAAACCTTTAAAAAAGGTGTGTTAGATGCGTGTGTTAAAAATGTTGAGAGAGGAAATTAGATATGATAATCTGTGAGCCCTTAAGGCACACTATCCATAGCTATATTTACTGAAACATATTTTATGTGATCATATTTGTCAATCGTCTTATCGCAACAGCTTTCCAAAAAATGCTTTAAATTTACACAATTTAAATACGATCTGCTTGTTTAAACAAATACCTACATAATCTACCTTTGAAACATTAAAGATACATAATAAATTTGAAACATTAAAATGATAAGAATATATAATATATTAAAAAGCACACTTCAAAATACAATAGTGAAAATTACATAAAAATCAAGAATTGAAGAGAAATCTCTCTACAAGAAATTTGTAGAGCACGATAACCTTATTCTTATGTATTTTCATTGATTTTAATTCTCATTTAGGAATATTATATTGTATTAATTGCCATATTGCACCGAGCAGTGGTAAGATATTAATAATGGGATCATATAGTCGAAATCTGTAAGTCATATTCCAATTTAAGTCTTTATGTAACTTTGAGACCTCGTCAATATTAAGGGCTGTGATACACTATGCGATCGAAACGCTTGATTATCATACAATAAGAAGATATATACCACCTTTTGCGTTCGATCTGATGCTTATGTAGTAAAAAACCTGATAAATAAATGTATGGGAGAGAAAGTGAATAATTATTTACTTGCTGGTTAAGAGTCCTTATCGATTTTAGAGTGATTTTTACTTGTTTCTGTAATTCTTTAGACGCTCGTTTAACAAAACTAAATTAGTAACAATGTGTGATGATATCTTAAATTAAAGATTCATTCAATATCTAAAATACGTTCGAGACAATTTATTGATATTCATTGTCCAGTTTGTTTAATAGCCAATAACCTAAGGCGTGTTTCAATTTTTTCCATGCGGGACGTTCGTGTCTTTGTATTTTACACGGAATTTAATAGAAGAAGTTTTCTTATAAAATATACTACAGTAAAGACACTGAGACATCCTAAAATATGTTCGAGGCAATTTATGTACTTTTATTGAAAAATTCAAAGAACATCTAAGTTAAAATAGCCTTACTTTGATGAAATTTTATGCGTATATGGCGTCGAATTTCTAGTTCTTACAACAGAGTTAAAAAAAATAAAAAATACACACTAAATGATAGGTTAATGCTTAAAAATTTGCAATAAAAGAAATACATATTATATGTTTTATGAAAGAAATGGAATAATTTAAAGTTCTCTAGAATTTTAGATTATATACGGGAGCGCAAACGTTGTTACGGCAGATCTATATAATCGAATATTCTAGAGAATTTTAAATTATACCATTACTTTCATATAACATAGTAGTTAGTTTTTTTAAACGAGCTACTAAAGAATTAAAGAAACAAGTCAAAATCACTCTTAAAATCGATACGGCCTCTTAAGAAAATGGTGCAGTGATAAATACACCTAACTTTACATCTAACCTACCCTAAATACATCTGCTTTTATACATCTAAGAACAGAAACTTATTTATTTATTATTAATTTGTTTCATTCGTTTGTGATAGGCGTATATTTCTTCAAGTTAAACAACCCTCATGTTTATATTCATATAAAAATTAATTATCAAAAAGACGATTGTGTTAGACACAGTAATAAAGTTTATATTCATATAAAAATAGCATTTCTACTAAACAAAATAATAAAGAATTACAGGCCCCCTAGCCACAAACCTCAACTACACGGCTTGCATCACAAAAACGTTTACTTACAAATCTCGTGCTCCTCGCGCTCGATTCCAACCGCCTCGTCACCAACCAGCCTACGTTCAACTAGCAACCAGTATCATTACGTCTTGATATGCGCTGTTTGACTGAGATATTGACACAAGCTCCTATCCACGGTTATTAAACAAGTTGCTCTATTGTACTTCAGATTAGCTACATTATTTTCGTTTGATGACGCTTCTAACATCGAAAAGGAAGCAACATATTATTATGTATGAGTTTAGTAGTTTGTTATGATATAGAGCTGTATACAACCGTCAATTATGTGTTATTTTTCTCTATAAACAACCGCAAAAACGACCACACGGATTACTATTAATTATTATAATGGACAGCTCATTAAATTCATAACATAATATCAGAAATTCTAAACGAATCCGAGCGCGAGTATACAAGAGATTTTAAAGTTATTCTTGTTGTGATCCAATTTACCATCTTCTCTTACTGCATAATGCTGTATCAAACGGATCACAATTTTATAAAACAGAAAGAAAAAAGTAGGAGTTCCTAAATTAAAAGTTTCCTTAATAACTCAAAACACCAAGTATTTAAAACTTATCGAATAAAATGTACACTAAAGCCGCCGATCCGCGATCAACCGTCACTCTTCGAGAGGCGACTTATCCGCTCCATTTGAATAATTTTTACATTTAAAATCATTCGCTACGACTTCCAAAGGGTAACCGCGAATCGAGACCATTGCTAAGAGATAAGAAGCTCTGTGTGGTACAAGTTATAGGATTATGCGGATAAGTCAATGGACTAGTCACTAGGTCTATCAGGGAAAGAAAGTAATTTGACTCCACTTAATGTGACACATGCGACAAAGACAATATTATAATTAAAACAGTAAAAAGAGGAACATAGTGTTAACAAAATCATAATTAAACATCTTGCGAAGAAACAGTGTACAATGAAATGTTAAGTAAATATAGTTATTAAATTTATGAACACGCTTTAGTAATATAAGCTCATGAAATTATTGTATTGTCGTCGATCCTTTATAAATAAGTTAAATATTTCCATTCAAAATGAATCAAAATCGAGTCTGAAGGAGTCGCTTACATACAAACATACAGGTGAAGCTAATAAAACATTTTCAAAAGAACAAATATTCAAGCTAATAAACGTATTCGGAAGTGCGATAATGTTAAATAGAACTTTGATTAATTGAGTTAGCAACTGGTGCCATTTGTCTAATAGGACAATTGATAGATTAATATAGTAAACCAGAAGTGGCATCTAACATAATTATTTAATATATTTCCTATTAGGGAATAATTCAGGTATTATTACAGAAATAATTCTAGGTATTGAATAAACTAGTTTACTAAAAGATGTAATAATTATATTTCGGAATCAACCGCTTTCGCTTACAACTTACACCCGATGCAAATAAATTCCGAGTGATTCTTTTAAATACGGATTTTAAGCAGATTTTCTGTGGAATAAGTAAAAACGAATCCGTCAGTCGCTAAAGGTTTAAGATTTCTTTGAATATTTATAAGTTTTTCTATTATTTCATTAAGTTATTTTGGTTTTAAAACGATTTTAAATTCAAATCAGGGTTTGTGGGTAAAGTGACTCTTCGATAAGATTTTCGTTCGGAAATTATGCAACGCTTTTGAAATTTATTTTAAATTATTTAACTATTGTTTGGAATTGTGTTAGAAACATTGCATTATTTTGATGTCAACCTATAGGTACTATGTAGAGTCGTATCATATTGACTTATTATTTTTATTTATTTATGCTCTAACTATAAACAATAAAATGAAAAAAAAACAAGAAAGTTTTTCACACTTTTTTACAAGATAACCTAGTCTTTCAACCATCCATACTAAACTTCGGCTTTACATGATAAAAATAATCGACACACACACACACACATCTAATACATCATACAGCTTCTAAGCAACGCCGCGCTCTACAACTAGTCCATAATGTAAACCAATATAATTTAAAATACTACTAATTGTTGTGAACGCGAACCATTTCGCTGAATAGACGATGCAAGCGTCGTGGAAACCTTTTAATATCAAATGAACCGAAAATTGCTACGTGTCAAACGGGATTATTAGATGGATTTTAATGAGCTGATAATACCACCCGTGATTGTATATTACACACACATATTTCAGGATAACAGTGAATCTTTGTGAAAAAAATCAAAGCAAACATCAAAAATTAAATTGAATAAAATTATAAATATAACGTTGTTTACGATATTAATATGTACTTTACACACTATCTAATTTCCTTAATATATTTAATAGCATCGGATGTAAAGCGTTTAATTAGTAGCTTGTATAGAAGAATTTACAGTATTAGCAATTAGCATAGATTACTAAATAATTACTAAGTTTGACGTTTCTGTGTGTCTATGTGCATATCTGTGTCTGTAGCAACGTAGCTCGCGAACGGATGTGACGATTTTAATTTTTTTTATATTTTGATATGAATCCCAACTTGCCAACGAAGTATCTTCCTTTAAATCATCGTTTTATTTGACTTTAATTTTAACTGCCTCTTACCAACGCACTATCATTCTTCAAATTATCGTTCACAACCAAATAGCGGGTGGTATTAACAGCTCCATATACACTGATAGGTATATTTGAGAACTAGACGAGTGGCTAATTATGTGTTACGTAATGGCCACCATTCACAAGCGCGCCCATCCGCTGGATTTGTAGCTGGCGACAAGTCCGCGGACAAATCTGCGTGTGTATGTGTCGGTGAGCGCGGCTCGCGGCTCGGCGCGGCGCTCGCCGTCTGGAGACGCGAGCGCCGCGCCGCACCCAAGCCGCGCCGGACAAATCCGTACGTGTGTGTGCGTGCACGGATTTGTCGGTGAACTTGTCAGTCATTCGCCATATAATTAATTTTATAAATAATTAAAAGAATTCATAAATCACAACGCATTTATTAATTTATGGTGGATTCTAGATATCAGATTTCGATTTTTAGAGTAACGTCTCTAATAGTAAGTATTTAAAAAGAAAAAAGGTTCAGTTCTTTAAATCAGAAAATGTTTATTATGTTATGAATGGTTTATTAGTAAAATCAAATATAAAAATTACTCGTACCGGTCATTATTATTATAAATATATTATTTTAATTGAAAAAAGTTAAACAAATGTGCAGTTCTAGTTCTTCGTTGTTTCAGCCATTCCTTTGCCCACACGCGCTTTTTTTTTCTGCGTTAAAAGTACAGAGAGTACAGTACAGTAGAGCCACTTTTTTTCGTGGTAGGGTAGATACGTGCAAGGCTCACCAAAATTCACAGTCGACTGGACTACAACTCGGCGCTCGTGTAGTGTGTGGGCGATGACGGATTTGTCCACGGATTGGTACAGCTCGGGGCTCGGCTCGCGGTGCGTGTAGTGAATGCCGGGCTTTATTATCACAACTACCCTCAGGTATGGCCGGGGATACAACGCAGTCTTGTTGAATGAATGATCCATTTTTCAGTAGTGATGCCGAAATTTGACCGTGTGATATGTAATCGTGAAGGTGGTTTCTAAACTATTGTACATATTTGCTTTTAGGTTTATATAAGTTTTTCATGTATAATGCAATTAAAAGCTTGTTATTGTTTTATAAGTTTTATTGTGTTGTTAATAGTTATTAAGATACGTACATAATTATTACTATTAGTCGTTTGTAAATTGTTTATATATACATTATCTTTTTCATGTTTTAAATGTATGTATTTGTATAAAATGTAGAGACAAAGTAAGAAATAAAATATTAATCGTATCATTTTGTTTTTTTATTACATTTTCATATCCCTATACCACTTATACTTCTACTTGGGCTTACTATTCTGTTGTGATGTAAAATGCTGAATTTTCTAATAAAATACAGTCTCAACAATAGTTTACTAATTTTGTGATAAAAAATACACAATTTATACACATACAACATGAAGTACGCCATACCAAAATCAGAGTAAAAGCTCACATCTGAGAATTACGGCATAGCAAAGCTAACAATCTCACATCATCCCATACAAATAAGCCAATAATCATAACGCTAATAGCCTAAGTTAAAAACACAATGCATTACACAAGGAACGCGTAACGCGCAATCATAATTACGCGGGAACTAACAACGTTGTGAAATTTTGATAAAGTTTATCCAAATTTGTAGGTCTAGGAGCACGTTTGGGAAATCACTGGGCTCATTATTGTTTCTATTCTGTCCCAAGTGCTGTGCGCTAATGTGTCGCACCTTGCACACGGATGTAGGAAGGTCTTCGTGTTTTATGGAGGATGATGTGTTACCATTGATTTTTATTATTTGTAATATTGGTTGTATAGAATAGTGTTGGTAATTAGGTTGGGTACTATGAAATCTTGTATATAATATAAATTATTATTACTTGTAGTATTAGTAATAGGTACTTTGCTTAGCTTTGTTCTATTAAAAATATTGGTAATAGTATCGTTTTATTTATTGATTAGGTCTGGTGCAAGATGAAGGTCTTAATATTATTTTAGCTCGTGCGGGGTGAAACCGTTCATAGTTTCTTTGTTCGCTGTGTGTTATCGAATTACGATAAATTTTGTTATTACCATGATTATAATATTTTAAATAATGCGGAATAAGTTTGGCAGCAGTTACAAAGAGCCCACAAAAAACTATCACATCATATATCTATACTTTTTTCAAATTGTGTAACTTGTACATATAAAATGATATCACTTCCTTTTCTGTTAGCACATCCAAATTTTCAGCAAACACACATCAAGACACGTGCTAATCCAGAGTGCCCTTAAGCGACAAGTTTCAGATGGATTTTTGCTGTAGAGCCTCCAAAATAATATCGGTCATATTTATGTAGGCTAAGTTCGCACCAGAGGGAGATGGGCCATTAGCCTTATTTATTAAACGACCTGTTAAAAGGCAAGTTACTTGAGCAAAATGTTTTTTAGGTACCTGTGGGATGGTGAATTTGGTCGGTATATCGGATGTCAAGGAAATTAGTGTAAGTAGTTATCGCTTCGTTCTCGTAGTCGTTTTTAGAGTGGGCACTTGGAAAACTATCGTACTATAGTCGAATTATTGCAAAAATTAGAGAAATATTTTATAATAATACAAATCAGTAGTTTGAATAAAATAAGTAAGGATAAGCAGAACTTAAAACTTACATAAGTTATAGATTTTAAGGGCATATGATACTGTAGCAAGACATTTCAAGACGTGGAAAATTTGTATAATTCTGTATTTAGACGATTTGAAAGCGCTTCTAAACGAAGTATAGTTGAATAGACTATATGTTTGAGTTTAAGTTTGAGTTTCCATGTCTTAGATTATTTAGTGAAATACATAGCTGTCTTAATGTGAGTGTAATACTTACTTTTATGTTAATAATTAAAAATAAAGCTCTATACTTTGTTTATTGTTTATTAATTTAGTTTCGATACTAAAAATATTTTTTACAGACAAAATGACACAACTACAGTATTTTACATTCACCAGAACTTCGCTTATAATTCAGACAAAAAATAACTGCTTAAAAACGTCGCATTCATTGTAAATTATTATACAAATAAATAATATTTAACAGTCACACCTTCTGTCTTCGGGATAACTTCAAACATTAATGGGGGCAAGCTTTCTAACTTATTCGGATTAACGAAATGTGACTGTCACAGTTCTTAATTAATAGCACTTTGTAAAGAAAACAATATCATTTTATTAGCATAATAGTTAGGGCGTTTCACACTGGCGTTGGCGGTAGAGCGTCAGCTTTAGAGGCGTTTAATTTTGAGGTATTATCTTGTAAGTTTTCATCTATATTCTATGTGTAGGTATGTAGTATTAGGTGTAAACGGATGTATCGATTTATCGATTTATTTGAATGTGATTATGATATTGAAATTCGTGTCTTATATGCCTGGTATTTCTTAGCTATGTTCATAATAGCCAGTTTTGAAGATAATTACAAGACATTATAGAAGCTCTATTGAAACATTCTTACTTTTGAATACAAAGACATTTTACTATTCAAAATTTTGCTTATTTTCAGCAGACAATATTTACTTGTTTCCACCACAAAATTGCCTTAATTAAATTATTTAAAGGACACTTTATAAGTGATATAAATAACAGTTTAAACGCGGTTGGTATGAAAGCGCTTTAACTGAAGCGCTAAATAAACCCGCCGATGACAAGTTTAAGTTAAGTTTACAGAAGTTAAGCAGTTAACGCTTTTTATAAAGATAAACAGCCTTTTGTTAAGTTAGAAGATGTTTCAATGACCTGGTCAATAATGGGGGAAAATTTGCTTTTTTATAAGAAAAAAATATTTTTTTTTAATTTTTTGCATCTGTATTATGTATATCTTTTATGAGTTTGTTTGTTTTAGTATACTTTCGTAACAAAAAAACCTTAATTATTATAATAATTGAAATTATTGTATTTAAACAGTTGAAAATGTTTACTACTGGACCTAAATTATTATGAGACTAGCGGTCCGCCCCGGCTTCGCCCGTGGTACCTACATGTTTACGTTTTTTTTTCGAACCATCCTCGTACTTCAAGGAATAGATTCCGCAGCGCACGCGATGACAGAATTTTTATTAAGGAATTTTTTACACCTTGGGTTACATTATTGCATTTTTGGTAAGGATCTCTAATTTTTTTGAAAACGCAATATAGCCTATGTTGCTCAGTGAAGATGCATCTTTCAAACGGTAAAAGAATTTTTGAAGTCGGAACTACATACACGTAGTTTATGCGTGAAAACCATACATACATACATAATTACAAACCTTTCCTCTTTATAATATTAGTATAGATAAATGTATTTTTGTCTCTTTGCACATTTTTTGTAATTTGTATATCTCATGATCATCATCGTCTTTATTTCATTATATTCGGAAGGTTTTCACGATTTCCTTTATTTCTTTTATAAACGTCATATACTTAGCATTTAAGACTATAATATACTTTATTCTCGATTATAATATTCATTCCAATACAATAAAACTAGAATTGCTTAGAAACGACTCCCATTATAAAACCTCCACAACCGAGGTGCAAAAACAATTATTTTTTTTCAATACAA
The DNA here is from genome assembly GCA_907164665.1 of Colias nastes. Taxonomy (NCBI): domain Eukaryota; kingdom Metazoa; phylum Arthropoda; class Insecta; order Lepidoptera; family Pieridae; genus Colias; species Colias nastes. Next base: position 60,197 of record CAJQZM010036867.1, read on the forward strand.
CACTTTTCCAGTCGAGTTATCTATTGTCTATTTAATTGAGGGCAACACATCTTCAATTAAAACCGCGAGAGCTCTTATAAATGTTGCCAGTTAATTAATGTTGCCAGGCTATTGACAATTTGAGTGTTGCCATCGTGTGTTGTATTTTTTAATTCGGTGAAGTGAACAATTCTGGTTTATGATGATAATGGGTCTTTTTAGATGATACTTTGTTATTTACTGAGCTTAGAAACTAGTGAAGATTTATTGATGAAATTTACTGATAATATTAAAATAAATATATAACTCAAAGGTGACTGAAATTGTGATCTATCAACGCACAGCCTCAACCACTGGACGGATTGGGGTAAAATTTAACATGCAGGTAGATGTAAGGACGTAGGCATCCGCTAAGAAAGCATTGTTTAAATAGGGGATGAAAGTTTGTACCATAAAGAACCTTTTCTACGCAGTCGAAGCTACGGGCAACAGCTAGTATTATATAAATATCTATTCAAATGAACTTTCTAATTACGTTATAAATTTTTCAAATTAAAAAATTGAATTGAGCTCCTAATTTGTCGGGTAAAAAATTAATTACGCCCAAAAAGAATTGAATACACATCAAAACAACAGATAAGCAAACAACTCCATTTTATTTATTACGGAGTCAATTCAAATCAACAAAGAGGTTCAAATCAAGTCGCGAGATAAAAAAGACAATTAGGCCCGATCCCTTTGTGCCTCTATTTTTTCTTAATTTCAAGTTGATCGCAATCAGGACTAAATTATAACAGCAAGTTAACTAGAAGAATGCCCCCTGTATTGTCTTTGTTGATTTCTTTTTAGTTTGCCTCATCGGTAATTACATGGAGCTGATAAATGGAATTTGAAATGAAATTTCTTAACGCGCGTTGAGAAAAAAATTTCAAAGTCGCGTCATGGCAATACCGTTACGTCATGGAGTAAAGTGACGATTTGGGTGGTTTTCACTTCTGACACGTATAGTCGGCACACACGCACTTGTTATCTGGTAGCTAAAAACCTGGTATATTTGGCAGCAACATCCTAAATCTATATATATAAAACTCAAAGTGACTGATATAGTGATCTATCAACGCACAGCCCAAACCACTGGACGTATCGGGCTGGGCATGCAGGTAGATGTTAGGACGTAGGCATCCGCTAAGAAAGGATTTCCCGAAATTCTTGCGGGAACGCAGAAAAACGGGAATGCACGTACAAAGTCGTGGGCGGAAGCTAGTACATTATAAGCGCAACGGTGGTGGGGACGGTTGTATACCTCTTTCACACAAAAACAGCTAATTGGATCTGTATGAAATTTGGTACAGAGATAGATTATAGTCTGAATTAGCACATAGGCTACTTTCTCACCTAAATTTCACGCGAAGGAAAGCCGCAGGCTAAAGTAGGAAATACTTTTACATCAAAAAAAAATCGAGCAAAGTAATTTCTTTATCTATAATATCATCTCCATGTAATTACCTATCAAATGAAAAGCTACAATCAAAAGGAAACTGTCGCCCAAGAGTTAAATTAACTTTTTTGTTTATTCTTAACCCTTCGCTATCGACGGCAGTAAAGATCTCCGCGATGATGCTGCGGAATTGAATTGTTATCGAGATCAAAAATCTGCCGCTGATTTGAATTTGTTTGTTTTTTTTTGCGACTGTGTTGCTGGGTTTCCTGGTTGATTTGTTATATAAATATTATCTATACTATAATATTATAAAGCTGAAGAGTTCGTTTGTTTGAACGTGCTAATCCCAGGAACCACTAGGCCGATTTAAAATTCTTTCGGTGTTAGATATATTATATCATTACACTAAGACCAACAGGAGCGTAGCCACGCGGGTGAAACTTATATTATTACTTATTTTATAAGTAGAAAAACGATGTTAGGTAAGAATATAAGTTTCTTGTGGACACCGAAAACTTTTATGGGACTGTCCATCTGATTCCGTGCCAAATTTCATTCAGATTCATATCCAATCATGTTTTCTTCTGAAAATTTTCAAACGTATTCATAACTATTCATTCATTCAAATTATCAGAATTATAATCGTTACTTCACGATGTGTGTTGGTGATGTTGTAATATTAAGAAGTTCCTTTAAAATTCTGTATCTTCTCTTCTAGAAGTTCTTCTCTATCATCACGAATGCATCTTTGGACCAGCATCTGAAACAATAATTACAGGATAATTATTAAATTAGTGAATAATACTTTTTACCGCAGTAAAACATGACATTACCATGACCATAGAGATCTAGAGAGATGCCAATCGCTTGCGCTGAGTACGAAA
>CAJQZM010036868.1:0-18711 GCA_907164665.1 Colias nastes
ACTTTATATCTTATTTATATCTTTATTCACGCGAACCCAAGATATCGCGATTGTCCCAAATCAGGAACATTTTACTGTAACATTTCCCAATCGATGCTTTCAGGCCGGAGGCAGAACAACAAATATTTATCGTATTGAACCTTCGTTCTTATTGCGGTGTTAACAAATAGAAGCTGTTTGTCCAGCAAACAGTGCGCTTGGACGGGAGATTTTTTATGAGATAATTGTTAGAATTTCAGAGCATTCAATGTTATTTATCTTGCATCGAATTCATCGGGATAGAGGTACAAGTAATACTAATGTTGTAACTAAAAACGTAAATTGTAACGTATTTAATGATATACCACTTAAAACTTGCCACTTTCAAGTTTTTATAAGTCATTTTTCATTTTAGGACGGAAGCAGATGCCTAATAATTATTGTTAGATAGTTGTAGTTTCTACATTTATCCCATAAAGTTGGATATTCCATGTTATCTTCATCTTTAAACAAAAAGAGAGCTTTCGCATCAACATCTCGATTACCAAAACCAAATATTATTCCTATTCCGCAAAAGCTGGTCAAGAAGATACGAAACTCATGTAAATAATACAAACGTCAAAGTTCTGAACATCTTAGCCCCTCATTGACGGGCGGGAGTCAAAATAAATTCGCAGCCGCAATCATTCAGAACACGTACCATCAAATTTGTCATATTGGATTTTGTAGGCGGACGCCCGTCATACGTTCCCTTCCTGTCAGGATGCGAAAATGAAAACCTGTATCATATTTTCTAATACACGCAAAACACAGCCTTATATCTAAGAAAGAGAGTACGACAATAGCCTGGTACCAATTTTTTGTCAACCTGATAACATGGGAATGTCGAATTACTTTAGAATACTTAGTAAATGGATTTTTTTCGGAATTACAAAGCCAGCGAAGTTTTTGCTGCATAATATTTTTTCAATACCTATGTAAAGGTTTCATATTATATTTACGCAAAGCTTATACGATATCTAGAAAGTGTAAACAGTATTTGCTTGAAATAAAACACTCAATCATAGTTAAAATAAGTTCATGCACTATTGTGATGTTATTGGAACTAATGATTCACACCTTACGACTACAAAAGTTTGAATATAATAAAGTAAAGTTCTGGAAATACATCTTCTATGGAGGCTAATGTATTCTAATTAAAATTATTCTAAATTGCAATAAAATAAGTAATAAAGGATTCTTCGTATTCTTTATTGAATTTAACCATAAAAATGTTTGTCATCATTCATGTTATTGTCGGCGTATTGGAATAAAATCCACGTGTCTCGAACGCTGACTCACCCAGCATCCTGACTCAGGATGACATCAATGAATTCACCCCAAAACAAATCGACATATTATCCTCTCTTGTCGAATTCGATATCATACAAATTTATACTTTATTCGCATAATGGAAGTTGCTATTTATTTTGGGACAATTTGAGGTAATGCTATGTTAATTAAGAGTAAATTAGTTTAAAGATAAGAAAGTTGTGTATTGTGTAGTTGTGTATTTTGGTAATTAATATAAGCTTAAGCTTTAGCAAACTTATGCTAAAGCTCATATTAATTACCTGCGCATGAAATATATTAAATTAACTAATTAATTACTTGAAACGATATTTGTAGATGGATTTCAATCCAATTCATCGTATATCATAAAATGTGACAAATTCACACTTTCTCACTTTGTTTTTTAATCAAGAATAGGACCATTATGGAAGTTGGCTTAAGTTTAAGTGAGGCTCACGCCTGCAAGTTTCAATATGATTGCTTGCTAACTTTGGTCCATTATTCTTGAAGAGCTTTAGGCCCCTGCATCTTGAGTGTTGAGTGTTTCACAGAAGCTTTATTTCATAGCAATTAATTGAATTAAATATATTCATAGGTCTATCCAATGGCCGCCGGCTTTGTCAAAATAGCGAGAGGGCATTTTAAACTCAATCAATGGAAAATCAAAACGCGGAAAATGTGAGGGTCTCAAACGGAGGGTTAAATTCGTGTTATCGATTCGTTTTTATGATTTCTGCTGACGGTACGTTCCTTTAACAGACACACTGACGACTTTCACATGCCTCGTTGCGTTTCTCATATACGCATTAGTTGACACGGGAATCCAGTGGAATTTTTATGTTCACGACTACGAAGCATTTTTAGCTTATGCTTTAATGTAGATTTAATCCATTTTATATGAAAACGTTTACAATTATTACACTACAATTATTTGATGATAATACATATTGAGCTATAAAAGAACTTAAGTATGTTTAAAGTGTAAATTTGGATCATTTTTGTAATTACATTTAGGTGCTGTATAAAATGTTATTATTCACTTAATTCACGACTAATCCTGTATTTCAGAAAATTGCCTTTGAGATAAGAGCATCGCTAATCCCATTCTTTACCTAATAGATTAACCGTGCTTTAAACCGTAGTCTGCTTAGCATAGCAAGCATGCGTTATGCAGCGTTCCAACGTAATTAGGCCTGATGGGCGTAATCAAAAGAAGTGCTGTCTTCAGTGCTAAGAACAAAACGCTGCCGTCTATTTTCAGTACACAGTCCACTACTATAAGCCACTCACCACAGACAATAGCAGATGACATGCTCGTCAACCCACAATCAGGCCGCTACGCCAAACAGAGCAGCTTAAAAAAGAAATCCAGTGACAAATCGCACAACTCATCCGGCGACGAGTTGCCCGACTGCATTAGAACAACTGAGAGCATAAACAAGTTTCGCTATCTGTCCCCGATACTCATTATTAGAGTATTTTTTCGCATGCTCACCCTTGATAAATTCCTGCTATAGGGGAGATATATAGAAGATAACAGCCACATTATCGAAATACCGATGTCCTCGTATTAAACCGGGAAAACTGAGAGTTAAATGGCGATTTATTATCTTAGGGGATCGCTACCTTGAAGCGGCTTATTTGAATATTTGTTCCAAGTGTAAAATCCATAGAGCCTTTAATACTTTTACAAGCATTTATTTCGACATAACAAATAGCGGTTAAGTAATTTTTATTATTACCAAAATTGTTTCTTAAGTGCTATACCTACAATGGCCTATTACGAAAAAATCTCTCATGTATCAAATAGATGATCTCAGTAACGTTCAATAACAAGGTAAGTGCCCGCGTCTAACCCGTAAATTATGATGCCATTAAATAAACATATTGCGTACCGCGAATTCCTCATAAAACCAACATATTGGGCTACTGTTTAGTTTCCCATATAACCACATATAACCATTACTGGTCCCGAAGCCGATATTTCTTTCGGCGTTTTTATTGAAATTCTGCGCTCGTGACAAAGTTTCCGATCACTTGGGCGTCTTCCCGAGCTCTTCTGAATGACTCTTTGTGGATTTAATCTGATTTTTTTGACTCATCACATCGATTCTGCCGTGAATACTGATTAGATTTCACGCGAAATGGAATGTTCCGATGTTTTGTATTTGGTTTATTATATCTAAGATCTTTATTACAAACATGTGTATGGAAATAGCCATTACTAAAACTTTTATTAATCTGATTAATTTTTGTGGAAAAATATTTATCAATAAATTTATTAATACAGTTACAGTTAAGTTAGTGTTTCTAATATTCATAACGATTAAAGTACAACAAACAAAACATGTCCCTCACAGTTACATAAAACGAAAACTTTTTACAACTTTATTGTAACTACAACATGACCAGAGATTTATGCATCTTTAATATCAGGATCATGAATATAAAAGCCGAACCCGACCTCTCCATTTTTAAGCGACAGAAAGGCTATTATGTCCCGATATTAGACCCTTATTAGGTAAGTTTTCAAACATGCGTGTACGAGCAAGGGCATAGTCAATACCCATAGCAATTGTACAACTCCCATGACGGAGGGACAGCCTCAAAGACCCCTTGATATTGAAATTCTTAAGTGTTAAAATACGTACTGTTCCAAGAATTCAAACGTGCTTCTAGGGTCTTTTGTCTTCAGTATGTGATGGTTTTAATCAATATTGGTATTTGTGTTTTTAATGTTAGTTTATGTGTTAAAGAAGAAATGTTTTTGAATGTTCGTCACTTACTTATTTTATGATAGATGCACTTTGAGAAGACTTCCCTAGATCAAAACGAAACTTCCAAAAAAGTCAACGAAATCAAATAATCTGTATCCAAGCACGTTTCTTCTCTTACAAGTTAAGTAATTAAAAAGTCGAGAATAAATCCGAAATTCCTCATCGCCCTTTCAAGTTGTACGATAAAAGTGGGCTGTTAATTGGATATTTTATAATTCGCCAATAAACGGGTCAGCGGAGCTTTCGGTTCAATGAGCTAAATTATATCGGCGCATTAATTAGTGCAGAACTTCCTAATGCATCGTTCCTGTATTTGAAGGCTAGATCTGGCACGGTAGGTATATCAATTTGGATGCTAGCTAATATTGATATGGTAAATTTCGGTAATATAGTATAAAGAGTTATGTACAAACTGAATTATAGGATTTTATTTTTTAAACATACTTAAATCTATCCAATGTAAAGTTTATGATAAAATCTGATGACGCTTTATAGCCAATTAAATTCATACTTGATTGTTTTTGGCAATAAATACTTATTCTTTCTTCATAATCCAAGGTTGACAAACTCACTTTAGACAAAAAAATGTCCTCATAAATTATTGTACATAATCCCGATATTATATCAACCCATAACTCCATATTATTTTAATCCACGTGCAATATAATTTATCGCAAGTACTATATAATTTGATTTACGTTTGTCGTATACAAAGGACATGCTAACGAGTTTGTTAGGAATTCCACAAACCATGAGCAAGTTTGCTGTTAGCGTAACGAACCATGCCGAATTTTGGTGTAAGCTTACAACTCACAAACTATGATATATAAAAAATAGAGTCATTGCTCACAAAGCATATTTTTTAAAGGGTTTTCACTGCCAATGACAGCTCTGAAAAATGAAACGTTTTTTAACAAAAAAATGAAAATTCATACCGAATAATATCGAACTTAAGTATGAATTTTTTGTTAAGTTAGAGTGGTTCAAAGTTAGTTTTAATACCACGGTGACTTCAAGTCGACATTACAAAAGTTTCCGCTTCCTACTCTATAAGAACTAGAGATACTTTTCAATAAATTTTTCATGTACCTACCTACAGAATCATGTTATGACTATAAAGACATATTAGGACACAAATGATAATACTGCGAAAACATAATATTTGAACAAACAAATTGTCATTTTACCCTTGAAATGAGACAATTTGTGTTCTAGAAAGTCTGCCAAATTATACCGCAGGCGCTTACATAAATACAACTTAATGTATCCAACTTCTTTGACCATAGCAACATGAACTTTTCATCTTATTTTCCCTGCATATTATTTTGAAATGAATAAATATAATATCAATAAAAAATAATACAATTTTAGTTCTTTTTATTAAATATATTGGGCCATAGGCATATTATTAATGCATTTAACAAATTTTATATCATTAAAAAACGTTCGTTCAACGCAGCTGAAGTCATGGTAATGAACTAGTATTACATAATATTGCTACACACGTCATCTAATCTGATAATAAGCAAAGCTTTTACTATACATACAAGCCAACTGGTAAACATATTAGAGGTATTCAAGATAAACAACGAACAAGTAACACAATATATTATTAACCAGCATGAATAGAGAGACGGTATGGTATATATTTTAATATTTAAAAACATTTCGAACTGTAGACAAAACAAACATACAAGTTTTACTTCAATTCAAGGTTTGCACTAACGAACTCGGATCTTGTGCATGTCAAAAGTTTACATATGTAAATTACGCGACCCTTTACATTTTGTTACATCTTACCTTTCCCGAAATTTAGTAGAAACGTTTTTGCTCAGTGAATAGAAACAGGTGCAAGTGTTTTATATTTACCTGGAACAAAAACAAATAATTAATTTACAAATGCATTAAGGATTTTAATCAATAAATTATATATCACATATTTATACATTTCGACTTTATTTTGCACCGATTTTCAATGTATAATTTGAACCTCAAAAGCTTCATTTTAGAAAATAGATAATTGCAAGTAATAATTGCTACTTCATTTCGGCACTTTTGAGTTATACGATAAAACAATTATAATATAATTACTCTTCTAACATTTATAATTTTGAGATAATAAATAAAAACTTAAGCTTTGAAGCTTAAATTTATAGGACGTAAACCGTATACGATTTCAGGGTCAGGACAAATTCGCAAGGAGCTTAAATTAGCGTCGACTTCATCCGACAGTAGAAATTAGAGTTGCCATTCATGAAAACCCTTAAAACGCGATCCAGTATCGTACCCTGGGGAAATTATGGACTTAGCACCTGACAAGGCCGAAATTTTAATGTTTAAGTCACCCCACGCTTACGAATAAATTAACACGTTTTGTTTCATACGAATTACGTCTGTAGAAGGGAAGTATTTTTTATATCCAGTTATTAAGGATTAACTTATTTCCAGGTTTGTTTATGACAGATAATATATTATTTATATATTTTTTTATGCTTTAAGATAGGATAGCAACCGAATAGACGCGTCGCGTGGTGTTAAGCGATACACGCCGCCCATAAGCATCCTCTCCACTATAATATATTATAAGCAATACTGATTCAAATTAAACCAATAGAAACTTAATAAGTAGTTTGAAAAATAATATATTTCCTACCAAAATTGAATTTCCGTTTCAATTCCTTTATAAAAGGGAATCCTTTTCTCATTTGAACATGATTATATTAGAATACTGTTTCACATTCGGTTTGTTAAACATTATTGATTACAGAATGAAGGCTTACCTACTTTTATTACGTTTTAATCCAACGGATTTGTTGAGCTCTATAATCAGAGAAAATTGTTGTTATGCTCAGTTGAAGCTCACATCTTCACAGGAAATTATTATAACTTACTTAACTTCTTAGACCGAGCAGGATAATTTTCTGGGTAAATGAAGCGATGAATATGAAGTTTCCCGCAAATGACCGTTTCCTCGTCCCGGTTCTTAATAACTACGATAATTATAAGTCACGTTATTACACCAGTAAATGACCGTAAGTAAAATCTTTTTAAACACCATCATATTTTTAAATTTGAGATATTATTTACATCTCAATAAAATAACGAGAGTTTAGTTAAGTAAAGTTTACCTAAATGCAAAAAGAGATAAATCTAAATAAATATCAAATTATAAAAAAATGTTTGTCTCAAAATTTCTACAAAAAATTCAGCCATGTAAATCGAATTCCCCAAAAGAAATGTATAAAACAATATCTAAACGAGTGAATTTGAATCAAATTTTAATAAAAAAGTGTAATAGCAATAAAAGGACCTCAATAACATTGTAATTCTCGCAACGCCTATGCTTTTATACATAGCAATAACTTACATCCACATATTGCTCGTTATAACCGAATTTTTCGCCGCCTCGTCATTACGTGTTTTATATTCACACAAAAAACACAATCTCCGGTATGCGTAATTACGAACCTAATGTCACGTATAAATGACAAAATTCCTAACTTTCATAATTACGCAGATATTTTCTATGAAGAATACAATAATATGTAAGGAAAGTATTTAATTTAAAAAAAAACGACGTGTGGCACTCGGGGACTGCCGCGGTAAAGCTATTGCATGCATTGCATTTAGTATTGTACCAAAATTTTAGATTATAGATAAAAAATAAAAAATTTGCTCCAGGCTCCAAGGCTTTTAGAAAATGTGAAATGTAGAATATATTTAAATGTAACCCTAGACTGGACCCTGGTTGCTAGAGGCTTCCCGTCACGTCTTGCGGATAGAACTCGCACAACTATCTGAATATTTACAAAGTTGGAAGGACCTTTAGTTTGTGATGCTCGTTAAGCCAACTTGTCTATGTTATGGTCTACGTTTATCGTATTTCTTCGCTAGTGAGAGCACCAAACACCCTGTTGTTGAAAATTTATCGTCTGGAAACTGCAGCTTTTGGGAAGGCGCGGAGATTTTCTGCGTTATTGTTTTGCTGCGATAGATATAATGTATTGCGGTATTGAACAGTTTTAGGTTAACTTCTCAATACTTTTGGCAGCAGTTATGGAATGCTTCCGTGTCGCAAAGTTTCAAGTATGCATAAAATATGTTTGGTAAGTCAAGATAAATATTGTTTGGATACCATTTGGTATGTCCAAAAATGTTGAGTTTATTTAGGCTTATAACAGGCATATCTATTACTTCCATTAACACATTATTGTTATTTAGTTTTACATATACTAGGAACGTATATACGGTTCTATCACTTCAAAGGTATTCATAATGTATCCCGCTAATGAGAACTCCGTTATCAATTTGCACATCCGCAAATGAATTCTATTCGCACTTTGTATCCAAAATCCAATGATTTACTTGTGTCACGCCCACATTTTTACATTAAGCGATCATTATAACGGAATAACAAATAAAAAAAGTTAAATGAACTGTAAATTTATCTAGACATTTATTACTTTCGCATATATCTGTAAATATTATATGTGATTACGTCAATAATTTTTTAGTTGTGTCGAACCGCCACTATGTATTATCCAAATAGATATTGAGATTGGCCTTAAAAATATCGATGCGAAAAATTAATATTACTTCTGGCTTATAACTTTCATGTCACTTAAGTACAGTCATTCATTTTATCATCATGTAAAAGATAGTTCTAAAAGATAATTTTCTAATGTCTTAAAATAGATAAAATTTGAATAAAAACATTAAAGAATGCAAAAAAATTCGTTCATGAGGCGTGATCGATTTTCTATGCTTTAAAATTTTAAACATAATTTATTGAGACAATTTGAGTCGAGAAACACTGCCAATAAATAAAAGCGTTCTCCAAATTGAACTCGTAAATTGTTTAATAGATTTATTACTCTTTTATTCAAAATTTTAATGACTAAAATACTCAAAGAAACATGGTTTTCGTTTCTACAAACGACCATAGAAGGTTAAGTTGCCTGTGAGAGATAGGTGTCTGGCAATAAAGCTGCTCTGTTTAATTTTTCTGTGTACATTAACTTTTTTGTACCTATATTATAAATAAATAAATAAAGGTTAGTGTTCACTCCCCTCTTCTAGCACTCCATAACACGTATATACAAGGCTTTACATCAGGCGCCCACCGTTTATGAATAAAATATATCAACATATGTCCCTGTGGCGGCGCTTTGCCAAAAACGTGGCGGGGATTCGTTCTGGTTCATTGTTTACAGAATACAGAGAATAGTTAACCATTACTAGAGAGATCTTACGACTTTGCCGTCCGTGAAACAAATAAGCTCTTGCAAAAGTAGGAGGTAAAATCTGTTAATTTGTTTCGGGTCATTTGGGTGGTGTTTCTTTGTATGATTATTTTCAGTTATCAAATCAGCTGCAAATCTGTTTCTAAAACAATTGTTATCATTTTTCGGATCATTCTTACCTCTATATTTTAAGTGGAAGTTTTTAATAAGTGAACGAGATGATAGAATTTTTAGAAACATGTCAGACCGTAAATTCTTTGTAGATGATAATCTTACGTCCTCGTCCCTAACGTAATAATCCCAGTAAGAGGAAAAGTACCAAACAATTCCTGCAAAGAAACCTAGATAATCGAAGCTTTCATCTTCCATTGCCTATAGAATAAGAAAGCTAATCTTAGACTAATCTCAAATCGAATCTCACTGACGTTCCATCTGGACCCAACCCCCTTAACTAAACACTTATTACGGGAGGGTGGAGCATGTTCTCATTAATATTTTATATCCTGCATGCTGTGTAACCACAACATCCCGGGTTACTGACGAATCTTTTTATCCGCGTTTAAAATAAGGTGGGTATAACATTTCAATTAGCTTATTTTAAACTCTATTGCATTAACAGTTCTTGTTAATATATGAACAGTTGAAATGTGCCTTCATAAATGTAACTACGTAAAATTTATTTAAAAAAATCATACACTTTTGTGCAGTTATTATTAGCACATTAAAAGCTAACAAAGAGGTAGGTAATGAATAAAAAAATGAATTATTGATTTAAAATATTCCCTTTAAAATAACATAAATCATAGTGGACCGTGAACAAATCCTTTAAACCGCGTAATGTCTCACGTCTGCCTATTACAGAGCGAATTAAAACGATTAAACGTGTAATAATTTAAATTTGGCGATGTCACCTCTCGAGAAGGGTTTTGTAGGAGCACCCTAATTCGAGTGAGTATTACCGTCGCCCCCGGCGTTGCTTGAGGGCCGGTATTATGTAACCGCCTCGCTACAATTTTTCAATCGGTTTACGCTCGGAGCGAGAACGCTTCGCTCGCTCGCTAAATTGGGAATGTTTAGTAATCATTTACGAGGTGACGGATTGAGTTATGCAAATATCGTCTATGATATGCTATCTATAAAAGCTTATGAGACGCGTGTAAAAAAATGCGACGACAATCCTTGTAATATTTTTAAATCTCTAGAATAATTTACATACGTTTTCTGTAGAATTAGTGAGTAATATTTTAAAAATCTGTTAAATATTTAATTGTTTATTTTAACGTAGATTCAAAATATCCTATAATAACCAAAGTTTAATATTTTTAAATCGAGCTATTATTATTACATAGGTAGTCGTGATGTAATTCTACTTATTAATAATTATATAGCAGTATACTTACAACTTTAATTACAGCTGTAGACAGGATTGGTAACAAATATTGATTAACTAGTATAACAGTGACGTCGACCTTCGTAGCTTAAGTTACATTGATTGAACTATTTTAAGGAAAATGCTGAATTGTATTTCGATATATTTTTCACTCTATTAAATTTTATTGGAATTAATGACATTTCTAGTATATTGATAGCATCAATGACGAATAAAAAGCTCTACATCTAGCTAGAGCAAAACGTTGGAACCCCACGGGCTACGAGAAAACAACACCTACGCAAATAAATTAAAAAAAGAATTCAGAGAGTAACGAGAATAACATTACTAAACGAATTATTGAACTGAATTATTTTAATAGTATGTCTATAGTATTACGTCAAATCAATCCAATAAAAAGTCTTAACATAGAAACAGTAGGAAAAAAGCACAGAATTATTATTAATTCGAGTTGTAATTAGATGTATATTATTATTTCGTACAATGTGTACAGCTTCATCTTAACAGGTTCACTGTCCACAGACCAAATATGGTCTGTAGAGTATATAGCACTACTAGTCCACAGACCATATGTGGTCTGGTCGTCCATACGATTTCCAGGCTGTTTTTAACAATGAACGTGGAGAGATCGTCATTTATTTCACGTGGACTTGACAGAACATAACCTATATACCAAATAGTGTCGGGACATAGGTAACAGATGTACCGTTTTATCATAAATAATTGCTGGACGGACATAAAAACATAACTGGACGTGTGGAACAATTCTCACTCTATAAGCTGGACAGTGAACCTGATAAAGATACATCTCGGCCATTATAAACGAGGTTTTTAAAGCAAATTGTAATTTTCCTAACGACCAACCCATTTTTTAGACTTAATTTCGCAGACCCCAGCAATGACACCCTGAGACAAAAGATTGATACATTCTTTTCATTACGTTTAAAAATGATAAATATCACAGGGCCTACGTCTTCGTGACATTACCGAATAAATCAAGTAGCTTTTACCAAACTTTTACGTTTTTATTTGACACTTTCAAAGGCTTAACACCGATTTGAAATAAATAATGGGGTTAATGAAATTCCTTAGACCTTTTTACACTGAAATACCGAATGGGAATCCCAGATTTTTGACCTTTTTATAAGCTTTGTTCTGACTCATTGTTAGATATATTTTATTTTCAATAAATTAAATCACAATGTTGAGTTTTATTAAAAAGTGATTTTCGTTTTACGTCAAATTTAATACCTTATTCAACAAAAACATGTGAAAATTACAACAACATATGGAACACTTATAATAAAAGAATTTTCGCCTCGAACAAACGAGCTGAGTGGTTTCTCTTGTATCTCTTATAGGGGATGAGAAAGCAATCAATTAACATTACCGTACTTAAATAATAATTAGGAGATTTGATGGACTATAATATAATATTAACGATTTATTCTTGACTTTTAAGAGAAGTATTTAAAAATTAATCATAACTGTGCAATTTAATAGATCCTAATACACTTAATAAACTAAAGTTTTCGATATTCTGCTCTACACGTCTTAATATGCATACCACTTTTTTCATTCTCGTCTATATTATCGGTAAAGCCAGAAATAATAACTTACGAAGTGCTTATTGCTTTTGAAGATGAGCTCTCATAAAGATCACAAAGATGAAAACGTAATATTAAACTTACTTATAGAATAAACTTGTTTTATCTGCTTCAAATAAATATTAAATATAAAACAAACACACTATAAATGTTAAATATCGACCATTGTCTCCGGTTTCATTGTCTCTAGATATAAATCATTGGTGGCAACTATAATATTTGTAACACATTGGTTTAAATACCGATGATAAATTGCTACAGTGACGTAGAGATACAAAATGGTCCGTGCAAAATTTATCGTATTTATCCGAAACGCGAGTTGATAATTTTGAAAAAAATACATGTTTTTATTTTGTATTAAATTATATTTTATACTGCAGTCAATAAACGTACGTGATATAATAATAAACTTACATGATTATAATACAAGTTGTGCAATTTGATATAATTTCAGGAAAAAAGGTGACGATTATCTTTTACGATAGAGTTTTAATACATTTAAAAGAATTTTATAGCTCAAAAACAATTAAATCAGCCCATAATAAACTCACGAACACACCTTATAAAAACGCCATAAAACCTACATCAGAAGGATCCTAGTTACAGTACGGAGTGCCATCTCTTTGGCAGCTGCTCAAGAGGCAATCAAATTAGGTGTGATTACCCCAAAACGTCTATCGAGGACCAGTTGCAATCTACGGATTAAATTCTTTTAGCTGAGTACTTGGGGACGGTGATAATGTCGTTTTTCGCTGAATGCTATACTGTGTAATGCAATTTGCTGCCAGCTAGTCAGATGAATTGGTGCATTCTGCTATATTTGCTCGAAATTGGGTCAGTTTTCGTATGCAATGCTTTGAATAATCTGCTGATCAAATGATCGTAGGAGGTATTGATATTGATTTAATTTTCTGATATCGAAAGATATACCTACTATATGCTTCATCTGGCAAATGGGCATTGGGCATATGATTTATAGAAAAATATGGTAAAAGGACGAGTTAATGTAATAATCATCATTAAATACCTATCATCACATATTTTTTTCACAAAAAGAAAACCTTCATAACTAGATATATCTATATGCAAAAAGCGAAGATAATTTTTACATTATGTACTCTAAGACAAAAACAGTGAAGCAAATTACAATTAGGGAATAAAAAACCCATCAACACATTCTTTAAAGCTGACCCATCAGACTTTGTTTCACTGATTAGTCCCATTATTGGTATTCTGAGGCGCACATGTGAATCGTAATTGCCTTTCTATCTATTGTATCCGATATGTTCGCCATTAATTACATTTTTGTCTATTACAATCAATAATATTAATCATATTTTTTTTAAGATAAAGAGCTATTTGTTTCATTCATTTTATATTACGATGGGGTATTACGATTTATTAGTAGAAGAGATTTCGATTTATTTATATTAATTTAAGAGAAAGTTTATTATAAAAATACAGACCTTATAAGCTTCATTACTAATATTAACATTTATTATTCAATCACTAAATAATTACACGCTAGGTTCCTGATCGAACTAAACATTTCATTCAATCTAGTTTACCATATTATTTTCTTATGAAATTACATAAAGGAATAACTGTAACCTCTTTATTTAGAGATCATGTAGAGTTATCTCTAGCGCAAGAAGTTATTAACTTTCTCCTCTAATCGCCAAAGACCTTCCGAAATTTAATCATACAGATATACCAAATAAAAGATAGGTCACGGACAACTGTATCGGCCTTACATTCAAATCAAAATAAAACGTAAAGAAATGCTGGTTTTGAGAAACACAAAGGAAAAGTAAAAACTCATTTTACCCGCGATTAAAGCCCTATTCAGGCCACGTTGTGGATTATGGTAAATCGAATTGTAAGATGTTTATATTATAACAAAAATACATAGTATATGAAATACTACTCAGTCGATTATAATCCTATCTAATCTATCTCCAAAGTCATTAGAAAATAGGCAGAGATTTGATAATATTCAGATTTATGTAGAGTCAATTAAACTTAAGAGAACTATATTGAATTGAAGCATTCGTGGAAATATAGAAAATACTTGCTTTTATTGAGTTTAAACGATAAATAGACAGTCATAAGTCAAGAACTAAAAATGGTCAGGCAGCCAATAAATATAATATAAAAATATTTTTAAGCTGACTACTAAATTTCTATACATAAATTGAAATCGTTATTGAAAATCTACTTATACATAGACTAGAACATATTTATATCCAACCCAAAAAAGAACAAACATATCGCGTGATAACATAGCACCAAAAATAATACGTCATGTTCCGAATACATTGAGTCTATTATTACCAAACCCACGTTAAGTTAAACCCTAAAGCCGAAGGGATATTCAAATGAGTCACTATCAAAGCCATTATAGCACCAAAACCTTCCAATAGTTCAATGTGACTTTATTTTCTTTTAAATATTCAAATTTCACGTTGAGTGCTGGCTACGGTTTGTTAACTGGGAAATAAAGTCGCTGCCACTGCTATGCTGCAATTAACGACTCTTTTTTGTACGTTTCAGAGTACTTTTTATTGACATTTCTGTCGAATTTCAATGCAACACTATGTAGTATAATTATCAAATTTAATAAGGCCCTGCGCCTACTGTTTAACTTAGTTAGGTACTTATTTGTTAATACATCCATTATTCAACCGACGGTTATAACTATAAAACCTTCATTAAAAAACAAGAAAAAAAACTAATCTCTCCAACATACGTTTACTTCGTCTTACGTTTCTCTATTCCGTAGTTCCTTACAAATTTTGTTTCATATGTAAAAAGCTCCGTCAATTTCCATAGTGGCTCTACATTAAATAAAACGGCGGGGTTGTTACGTGGCTACGCATTTTTATTTTTCCCGTTTTCAAGCTGTTTACTAAGTACTGAGTAATACGCCTCAATACTTTTTGTTTGAAATTTAAACAACGCTGGAATATACATGTTGAAGAGGTTCTTGAGGTCTTTATTTTGTGTTTATTAGAAATATTAACATTTGTGTTTCATAGAAGTATATTCATTACTATATTCCAGAAAAGATATCGAATCAAAACACCTATAATGCTTCCAATACTCATCAAATGAAAATTGTCATACCCTAAATGATGAGCCTATCATAATAATTAAAGTAAGAAAAACGATAAAAGAAATTTTATATTCAGTTCTCCTAACTACGTTTCTCCGAAAAGAATTCGTCGCTTAACTTTATCAAGCGAAGAAACGTCGCAAAAACATTTCTGAACAAATATTTTGTCAAATAAGAACCAAAAACACAGCTCTCATGTTGGGCTTGCGTTGCAAAACGAACGGTAAACAACGTACATTCATACCTTTGAATAGGAAAGTCTTTATCGTTTACCAAAGCGTCACTTTCATTGAAACACACGAAACGATTCGCATCACTGTTGATTGTTTATCACCGATAATGTCTGCTGGTCAGCTAGGAGCGATTGTTTGGGTATAGGCACTCGTATCACGTGGCTACCCTCCGACTGCCGCGGGGTGACTGTTACTGACACTCAGATCCACGGGTTCACCCCGATGACGTCACCCTAGACCAATAGAGGGAGGTTTCCTACGCATGCGCGCCACTCCAGCCACCGCGGCGCCTCGACGAAATCTTGGAACGATGTACATCATAGCATCGCTCATTCAGAATACATCGCCGCTTAGCTTAGCCGAGATTTCAAAGCTGATCCTACAAAAGCAGTAATGTGCATGCATCACGATTTTAATATAGATCTGAAAAGATCATAGTGAAGTGTCCTTCTGGGAGTGACAGCTTTGCGAGCGCCCCCGATAGGCTTTCAAAGGACCACCGCTACCATTCTTTTTTCGTCTGTGGATAGCCGCGCTTTTCAAATAATTGAGACGTATATATGATTTAATTTGCCCTTTTCGGGGCTTTACGTTTTCAACGCGCCAGGGGAAAATTTCATGCGTAGTAAATATTGCAGCGAAAGGATTAACTTTGGGGAGTGATGGCGTCAAAATAAAAATGAGAAGTCCAGTCCTGCGATCTTCTATCGCTTTCAGCTTAAACATTTTTATGGGCAATTAGGATTACATGCGAGTGGGCATTCGTGTGAGGGAAGCTTTTAGTTTAAAAAGATTAATACCTATACATCTGTATTATTTAAGTGCATGTTATGAATGGCAATAAAACAACCTTTAAAATGTTTGTAATTGGGGTTTTCATTAAGAATGCATTTGTTTTTAACTCGCCTGATGAACAGAAGCTTTCAAAACGAAAGCTTTGTTAGTATTTTGAGAATCATATGTATTAGGTATATAATAAAATTATTATTATTTATTAATTAGGCATTAAGCCAAATTACGACTTTTATTAGTTAACCTCACCCGAATAGTTTTGTAATAACAGTCAATTAATAAGATTCAGCTTAAAAATGTTCCCGGGACTCATTAATATGCTTTTAATAATAATGGGAGTAAGCTTGTATATAAAATTGTTAACATGAGTATATAAGTATATAGGAATAATCGTTCACTTTGCACCAAAGAACATCTAAGCCGGCTTCCAATCAGTGCTGATCGATAGATTATTTTTCCATTGCTGTGCGAGTAATCCAAGTGCTTTTTCACACTCAATCACTACGGGCAAGCTATACGAAAGGTTTTAATTTGCCATCCGTCTTTCTACAATAGGCCAGTAGACGGTAGAAGGCAATCTGAGCTCTTTTATGTTCATACTACATAGACATGACGTGCTGTTTACTGTGTGTGCCTTTGAAATATTTTTCTGTAGCAAAAATGTATTTGTAATTTTCGTTCGGAATTTAGAAAGAACTATGTATTCTTCTGTCGTCAACAAATGAAGAGGCCTTCGCATATGTTTCATATCACAGTTTTTTTCGAGATAATATTTTTCTTTTACGAACATTTGATAATAATAATAATACTCAATACTTGATATCAATATTTGTTATTAGATTATATTTACTTAAAATTAATTGAATATGTATTGAGTATTCGTATATATTATATTATTTGAAGAGATTATATTAAGTATGTATATATCGTTTATAAGAAAACGTATCTCCAGATATTTGTATTTCATAAAGCATTGATTTACCTAATATATTTATCGTCCCAGTTCAAACTTCATTCACCTATAAAAATTAGCACTTAATTGTAATCATCCAAAGAATTAGAAACCTAACTTTGATTAAGCCTACGTATATTCTGCTATTGCGTTTAACGTCAATCATCCATAGACACCTTAAACTAACATTTAAGAAACTTATATCCAGCCCTATTTAAGCCTAAAACGTAACACGACTGGAAATTGTCGGAAAGCTGTGATTTATAGTCAAGATAGCTGACGTTTATATCATAACTCAACACCACGACAAAAACTCGACGAGACGGTAAAGACGTAATTGTTTCCTCTTAGCGTAAACGAAATATAACGTCAAAATTTAGCTAGCTATATAATGAAATCTTGCTTTAATAATATGCTAATTTGGAAAACAAGACCCATTAACAGGTAATGACTAATGCGCTGTCTTATTTAATTATTATTTTGATAGAAAACAAATGAGGATTCCAAAAGTATAGATACATTTACAAGATACACATTGAAATGATTCAGATGAAATGACCTTATAATAATATTAATTATAGTTGTCACCTACTTAGAGCATAGTTTCAGCTGAATGAAGTATAGAAAAGTATCCTTTATGTTTTGATCTCTATTCGGCTTTGATGTATAAAATAAAAACAAATCTACAAATTAACTACCAATCAAATTGTTAATTTATATATTTTCTTCTAAAAGTGAAAACAATATTTCAATTAGCGTGAACACCCTATATTTGTTATGCGTATTTTATGATTCATTTAATATTGCATCGAGTTCATTTAAATTACAAAAACATACAATTTTCCTTGTATGTTTCACTAATGAACATTAATTCGCTTTAAATTTTAAATAAGCTGTAATTTACTCGCACCTTAATGGGCAATGTAAAACATAATAATATTATCTTGATAAAATCTTTAGTGCCAAAAGCTTAGAAAATTATTGCATTTTATTTAGATGTGTCACAATGCTTAATGTTCATCTTGTACGCTACTACTGATTTTGTTAAAATCCTGTTAAAAATCATCAGATAAAAGTATCAGTTTTCATCTTGAATTGTACAAATATGTTTCAAGTTATAAATGTTTGCATATTGAATAAAATCTCTGTCAGATAAGGAAAATTAACATATTTTACTTAAATATATTCTTTAATACTTTGTCTTTATGTCAATACATCTTCAATACAATCTTATCTTATTAATCGTGTACAAAATAAAACTTAGAGAATATACTTACAATATATTTCCACT
>CAJQZM010036868.1:19111-37591 GCA_907164665.1 Colias nastes
TGAATCGTACATTGCGTTGTTAATTTTACATTTTTGATATAAAATAGTAGAGTATACAAAATTTCTTTTTGTTAAGATCCCAAAAAGGATAACAAGTTATATTTAAGCAAGTAAAATTTTAAAATATTTTATTAAATTTTAAAATATTTAATTTTATTAGGGTATAAAATCGTGGCCACCATTAGTTTATAATAAAGCACGAGGTAACATTCATTCCTTAAAATAGAACAATAGGAATTAGGTTAAAAATAGTGAAGTAGGTAAAGTAATTAGACCTCTCAACTTGTAATGTGGCTCAGTAGATTCGCCCATTTGGTGCTGCCATCTCTGAGATTACCCACAATGAAGGAAACTAGGTCACCTCGTAGGTATATATTTAATTCGTGAAGCTATTTTCACATTTATAGCTCTAGTATTTTATTACTAACTTTATTAACACTGGCAATATCAAATTCCAGGTTGTAAATCAGTTTTATGATGGAAATTTCCCAAAAATTTCTTCGTGAGATTCTTTAGTTCGCTATTGCCACTTAATTAATTCGTAATATTATTAATTATAATATTGATTTGTGTATTTCTGTTTGTATTATGTTTTGATGCTTCAAACTTTTATGTTCTATGTTATAGGTCTACCAGAATCTGATGGCATATTTATATTTAAGAAATAAAAGATTTTCATGTGGCAACTTATTTGACAACTATCAAATTGGTTGTCAAATTATTTGTCTTTTTTGCAGTTGATAAATAATTTTTAGGATTTTGTCTAAAAAATCTTCGAAAATGTCGAAAAAGCCGCTGTGATTACAAGCAAGAGGTGTTGTTTATAATGTGTATAGAAAAATATTTGATGAAGAAGGGTCAAACACATCACAATTTTCAATTTAGAAGATTTTATTGGTAAATTGGACTTACCCGCTTTGATACTTTCAATTAAAAAATATTATATGTAGGTAACTATAATATTGTTTGTTGATTGGAATATAATTTTATGAAAACTTATTACAGGAGTTTCCAATACGGCTATTCGTCAAGTCCAAGCTGTCCAAGTCAATTTTATAATGTGTGTATCTGTTAATACTTACGAAAATAAACATAGTTTTATTTTATTTTTATTTTATTTTATAAAAAATTATAAGCAGTCTAGTTTTCTATCGATATAACATCGATATTTTCACATGGCATAATGATAATGAACATACAAATATAGGTATGTGTAAATAATAATATGTATTACCTGTATAAAAGTAATATGTATATTATACATGTAAGTATGTACCTACATAATATTAAGTGGATATCTCATTATTAAGTACAGTATTGTCCACTTATGTAATGTGACTAATGATATTGAGAACAAACTAAAAAATAAGCAGTATCAAGATCGTTCAGTCCATTTTCCCTAGGGTTGCACACTCAAAATTTTGATTTCCCTAATTGCCATCAGATTCTGGTTTACCTATATAAACTACTTTTTATGTTGAAAACACGGAAAAGAATGTAGGTCCAAAATCCATTTCAGAATATAAATTAAAATAGGGATAATACTTACGTGATGTTATTCATAAAAGTAACATTTGTATTTTAGTATGATATGCTAGTAACATATATTAGAATAACATCTCTGTGGAAATATACCTATGAGATCAGTGTAAGTGATGCGTGTAGCGACCAATAAGGATGTTGTTTTTCTTGTAATAAATGTAAGGACAATGTAGGTATGTAAATTAGGTAAATGATTCATATTATTACTGCTATGTTTATAACATTTTGAAAACTAGAGCTAAGATCTCAATTGTATGAAACTATTTGTCCGCCCCTACGTCACCCACGGTTCATATTTGGCCCTATTTTTTTTAAATCGGTCCAATAATTCCTGAGATAAGCACATTCGCACGATTAGATGAAACAAACAAAGTCTTGTGATAACTTTTCGATAAAAATACTTTATAAACTGCAAACATTTTACGATAATATAATTTTAAAACTAGTTGACATCATAATATGAAAATAAGTTAAAGTATAATAGGTATTATGCCTTTTAAAAATAATTGTCTTGTACATTTATTCCGTAGATAAAATTTAAAGACATTATTCCTTTAATTTATTTTAGTGAAAACTACATTCAGTTTTTATTATTATTACTCATTTATACCGCAGTTTTTTTAACGTTTTTATAGCTTTCAACAGGTAAGGGTATAATATCTTGATCACAATATACAGATACATACAGTAAGGAAACTTCATACAAAATGTTCGAAATGGCTCCCCCCCCATCAAGCGTGTTTACAAGGGTATTGAGGGGGATCGATAGTAGCGGGTGACACATCCACAGATTTTGAATATAGTATGGAAAAAAGTTTAAGGTGATGTCAATTCACATTAAATAAATATCGATTGTTTCAGTTTGTAGCCCTTTCAATAAATATATTTGTAAATACCATATCTGACTACAAGTTAAAAAGAGACTATTTTTTAATTTCTATAGATATGGCAGTATGAGTTTTATATTATGTTGACATATTTTCTATCAAAATGATAGCTACAAATAGTACCTATTAGGAGTCCAGTCTGTTTAAAGATCGCATCTATTTTTTACGCAATCTAGAAGAGCACGAAAATATAAAAAAGGAAACCTTAAAAAAATCTTGTTTAAATTTATACAGTGCATAATTACGTAAATATTAGGGAAGAAAAAGATAGATATTATAATTATTGTATTTTTATCGATACGTGGCGTCTCCACTTTGTCAAGCACTAAGCCTGTCAAACTATTTTCTTTTTCTTCCTAAAACAAAAAGGTAGAGGTTCTATGCTCGTATAATAATAATTTTAATTTATTTTTGCATATTTTGTGTTTTTTAATTTAATTTAATTTATCGTTTTAAAAATAATTTAGTAGGTATACCTACATACAAGTATTGTAAATTCTGGTTTAAAATAATTATTGAATATATGTATAATACAAATATCAAGCATTATAAATAATTTAGGTACATTAAATAGCCTTCGGCGTCCATAACAAAACTAGATTTCGAAATATAGCACTGATAAAAACGTATTTACTTTTACAAGCTGTATTAATTCGGATTGTTTCTTCTTGTAAATTCATATTTAGGCTACACCATTTTTGTATTTTAACGGGTTTTAATCTCCAAATTACCACAAAATCAACTGTGAAAAAAAGCAAACAGAAATATCACAGTATTACAATATCTATACAGTACGGAAACGAATGTACTTGTGCAGAGAAACGGAGGGGAACTGGCGGGGGGTCGGGCGACGCGGGCCGCGTAAGGCAAACACGCTTAGTTTGCCTTACCTAGCGCGAAAGGACGACGCAGTCGTATTTTTTGTGTAAACATTTTATTATACATAGGTACTTACATATTCTATTATGGCGCGCACAAACTGTTCCGTTTACGGATGTAAATCTACATTGAAATCCCAGAAGGAAACAATATTTCAGAAAGATTGTATTAATTGTATCTGTTGAATTAAAATCAAAGCTATGTATATGTTGTCCTCATTATTTTCTATTATTATTAAATAAATAAATAAATAAATAAATAAATAATCGCAATTATTTTGAATGTACATATGAATAAATGATTTCATCATAATATTAATAATCATAATTGTTTTATTTCCCATTTGTTGCAACCCTAGCGTATTTTCGTGTGGCAGCGTAAGTACCTACGCTGGCGGCGGCATCGCGCGACATCAAAGGCGTTTCCTTACTGTAGGAAATAATATTGTAATACTGTGGAAATATACAGGCCGAATTGATAACCTTCTCCTTTATTTTTCAAGTCGGTTAAATATCAAAAAGTAACAGCCCTATAGCTATACGTCATAATTTCATGGGGGGGGCTTAGTTTCCTAACTGTATGTACGTAGTATATATCTGTCAACTGTGTCTTGATTGTATGTTTATCTTTATATGTAATTCCAAAAATAGCAATGTCACTCGCTTATAAAATGTGAATAATAGGTATTATAGCGTGGGCTCACTAGGCATTTTTATATCAAATTTTAAATGCACTTTTTTTTCTGAGGGAAAAACAAAATTGGTAGTTTGGTACTTGAAATAATCAACTGATCAAATATGAGATTTCGAATGTGATTATCTGTTTAAGTATTGAACATTTTTAGTTTTGTTCAATTGTTCTCTATGTAGTTATAAATAATAATCTATTGAAAATATTATACTATTTTAAGGTTTTTAAAACAGAGCTATGAACAATCGAATAGTTTAATGTAACTTTAACTTTCACATGAAATTTATCTCATTTTTTTTGGGGAAACAGTATTTAAAAGAAAATATTGCAATATGAAAGATAATATTTCGAAGTTGCAGTTACCACTCCCACAAGTCACGTCATTAAAATTTATGATAATATTCCTTTACACTTTTCATTTAATTCGTGCATTAGGGTCTGTATACCTGACGTAGCATGACAATCTGTTCAGGTTCTCAGAAGGACCTGACCCCAGGTGACCTGCCTCTACAATCGCTTTCATAATACATGTCAATGATCGTGATATTAAATAATGAATTCGAATGCCTTTTAAGGGTCGATGATACGAGTATGAGATAGCATTTGCATATCTTAATATACTATTATAAAGGCGAAAGTTTGTAAGTATGGATGTATGGATGTATGGATGTTTGTTACTCTTTCACGTAAAAACTACGGAACCGATTACAATGAAATTTAGCACACATATAGAGGGTAACTTGGATTAACACATAGGATAGGTTTTATCCCGGAAATCCCACGGGAACAGGAACTATGCGGGTTTTCCTTTGAAAACGCGGGCGAAGCCGCGGGCGGAAATCTAGTTTTACTATAAATAAAGTGAAACGACGCATTGAAATTAGTAATTTATAAATTTTCCTTTCTGCGCTTTTTTATGAAGACTTGTATTTTATATAGGTATAGTTACATACAAATACAGACAAAAAAAAATTTGATAGGTAGCAAAAATCGGTCAAAAACGTTTTCGCTTTTTACACCAATTATAACTATGAGATATTATGTGTCTCCGCTTATTCTCTCTTTACCTTTGCACTAAAAAACGATTTGGACTACCAAAATTAGATAATTGACTGAGGGCGTCGGTCAAAAATGTTTTTGATATATTTTTGCAGACAAAAGTGTTTTAGACCGGCAATGAATTTTGACTGTAACACATATAAATAATTCCTCCGACTATTCTTAGCGATGAAAATCTTAAAGTCGATTACAATGACGTATAAATGTTATGAACAGAGATAATATCATAGATAAACAAAAAGCGTTTCAATGTAGATCTGCATTTACAAGATGGATTACCTATCTAGTAGCTAAGGAAAAAAATAAATCGAATTTTCTGTTTAGTTCCGTAGCTTAATCGCGGTTGAGAGAACAAATATGATTGAATCTATACACGCTTATATATTTTAAAAAAATATGTGCCTTTTTATTGATTGAAAAATATATTTCATGATAATCTGATACATAATGGGTAAAAGTTTTATATGAAAAATGTGAGCACTTGTAAATTTATTGTTAGGATGAAAAAGAACATGAACAAGAAGATGAAAAAAAAAACATCGTAGTCACGTTGATCATACCTACGTAGCATTTCATTTTTCTTTTAATTAAATTTTTACATTAAAAACATTATAGAACTCCAAAGGTATCAAAGAACAATTAATCAATCTTGTCCAGTATAGCACGGGTCAATAAGTGCTAGTTTTTTTGTAAGTACTTAGTGATTTGCAAAAAAACTGAAGTAGGAACACTCATGTACCTATACAACTCTGACGGTGTCTATAGATGGTTATGGTTATGGTTCACTTGACTTTGCGAATGTATGAGTCAAAGACCTTATGTGTTTTTATTGTAATATTATACTGAAATCACGCTTTAGTTGTATGTGGTGGTATTTAATTGTGCTAATCCGTGGGTAATCTCTTTGTTTGTTTTCTACGCTTTTTTAAAAAAATTTCTTGGTTGCCAATAGGTATTTACTAAAATAATAAAAGATGATCGGAGGGGCATATCACATAAATGGTAGTCTTATAAAAGAACATAATGCTGCTATTTCAAATGTCTAATATCATTATAGAGCAATGAAAGCTCGCAAAGCTTTCGATTTTCGATATTTCATCGACTTGTCATCAACGAAAGTTTTGTTCTCATTACGTGGACACAGATCTCCTTGAGTAATGAGATCAAACTATATTTAATATAAAGTTACCTCAAGCCTAGAAGTAATAAAAATTACGAAAAATATCGACATTTTCCACAGCAATTAACAGTGCCATTTCTAAAGTTGAAAACAGTTAAGAACAGTTATCTTTAAAGGTTTTATTGATGAATTCGGCCGATTGTCAGTTTGATACGGCAATTTCGTTTCCTTTCGCGATGTAATTTCATCTGACCTCAATGTATCGTGAATTAAATTATTGGGGAATGAAATTGTGTCCGTACAGTTTATACGCACTTTGAGTGCACATTATAAACGCATTTTTAACGATAATTGCAACAGTCAAGATCTTTATATGTTTGGTAATTGGATTTACTGTTTACTTTTTTAATAAATTGCATTTATTTGCCATTTTTAAACTTGATGATGGGCTATAAAAGCCTGGAGTTACTGGGACACGTTAATAGCAAAGTATAAGAAACTCAAAATTAATATGTTGTTTCTATCAGTAAATAATCTTACAAGACTTACTGGAGGTATATGAAATATCATAATGTCTCTATATTTATTCATTGTTAGTCCGTGTGATAATAATACAATAAGTTACATATAAAAATCTTCAAAAGGACCGACTTTAACTTAAATCAGTCATGTTTCATGACCACAGTCTGTCCTCATACAGAGAGCGTGCATAAAATACATATATACCTAATTGTAATATGATATCTTTAACAAGTTAATATTATAAATCAAAAAAGTGGTTACCATAACTCGCCAACAACTTAATTTATGATAACGAGCTGCGAAATTTTTACCTAGAAATGAATTTATATAAATCAAACGAGACGTGACAAATCATCTTAAATATTATATTACAGAGGTTTTACATGTTTATTATTTTAAATTTCTATAAAAAAGGCAATTTTTAACGGTGGCGTTTTTTCTGGAAAGATTTACTGTTGACAAAAGTGCATATTAATGTTTGTTAATGGTTCTCTGAATATTTATTCAGCAACTGTTTACTTTCAAATGTTGAACTGAGATACAAGTGGACAGGGCATTAATCCGATGAATAAAAATAATAAGAGTTGTCTCTCGATTTATCTCTTTCACAGTGGGTATTTCTACACCATATTATCATGTTGTATTCTAAAATCCTTCATCTATTCAACAAAATATTAATTAATTCTTTATAAAACTTGGTTATGACACATTGTCTATTCATTTAGTGGTTTCAAAACGAAAAGAAGAGATTCAAGTTTACCGCAAAATATTTTAATATTTTAATAATACGGAAAAAGGTCTTAAACTTTAAGAAGTGGATTAATTTTTAGTCGATGTTCAGCATGATTTAGCTGATACTTTTCAGTTAGGAAATATCCATAAAAAGGGGTACAATTTATTTCCATAATTTACAAGAAGGATGTTTACATTTAAATACCCGCCCCAGCTTAACCCGCCACAGCCCGCCCCAGTTTAACGCCAATAAAAAAATATTCAAAAGATAAATATAGGTACTTTTTTATATAATTTTGTTACTTATGGTACCTACGCAATATGTAACTGTTTAGATCTTGAAATTGACATTTAGTTTTATAGCATTCAAATAAATGCTTTATAACTTAGCTTTATAAATATTGCTTCGATCTTGCAGGTTATCGATATTCTCGTTCAGTTCTATTCTTTTTTTATAATATCTGTAATCTGTATGTTGTCTGTTGAAAATTCTTAAACAACTATCAATACTCTACAGCTAAATATTTTGTAATAATAATGTTATTCAGTATCAAAATATCTGTTTACTTAAACACTTGTATGCTAAATCTCGTTTTTTACAGGCAAAAGGCATAGAATGATTGCATTTCGATTCGTCATATATCTGCAATAAACTTTTATTACGGACGGCTCATAACTTCTGATATCATATTATGAGAAAACCCTTTTCGTATATTATTGGTAGCAAAAACAACGGATATGATTATATTTTATGGTGATAAAGTCATTAGATACTATGAAATACAAAATTAATCAATGTGACTTTAGTCGTCATAATTTTTCTTATCGGCTGAGTTTTGAGTGCTTATTATTTCAGGTACTAGCCAAACAAACAAAGAGAATATGTACCTAATATATTATGTTAAACTTGGATTTAGTATTTTTTCATCAACTCCAACTGCAACGGGATAAAGATTTTGCAAAAATGGGGAGATAAGATTGCAAGTCCAACAACTTTATGTGCTTTATTGCTTTTTATCAACGCAAAGAAAAATAACACGATACCCTTTCTACATCTTAAACTTAAATATACATAATATTATGGTATGTTTCTGTCCGAAGATATATATCAAAGTAATGTACCTCGATCACGTATTCAGGCTTAATTAAGCTTATAAGAAATTTATGATCCAGGGATATATCTTTACAATATATTTAATATTAAAGGCATAAAACCATAAAACACTCATACATTTAGCCTTCAAAAATACAATAATTTTATGACCGACACGCCTCGTTACGAACTGATTTTGAAATCAAACCCGACAGGAAATATGTACAATAAATATTTAAAATAATGAATTTATTTATGTTCGACACAATAAATTAATTATATAATTAATAATAATCGATATTAATACACTTAAATATTTACTATGGCAACACTATGTTCAGATGTAAGCGGTAATGGATACTACATCTATGGTAACGGATCTAAACAATTACATGTCTTAGATTTTACAAAACATTCCCTGTTCAAAATATATTTTCCGATGGTAAGAAGGCCTCTAAATTGCCGAGATTTTTTTTAATATTATTGTTATCTTGATGCATGAGAAAAACCTGTACCAAAAATGGGCATTCTCCTTTTATATTATTAATTTCTGTAACTTTGTTTGATTTCTGATAAAAATACGAATTTCTCGCACTATTATTATACATGGAGAAGATAACTGAACGAATTTGAGTTTCCAGTAAACTGTCTCTATTATTTCAAATTATTATTACACATTGAAATCCAATTCACTGCAGTGATTGTATGCAAAATAGAGCGACGCTTTTGAATGAACCCGCGGGCCAATAGTAGAACAATAAAATAGGCTTATTGGGATATCTGGAGCGTTTAAACCCTAAAGGCCAGTACTAGCCTTTGGGTAATCCTGCCCTTCAAGCGTGTGATCCTTCATACATACTAAAATGAAGCTATAATGGCCTTATCAAACGGGCAATCTAGATATAGTTTATATTTAGCACGTTTTCTGTACATCCCTTTTAATAGTGAACAGGGAAGTAGTTCTTATAACGTTCTACGAAATAAATAAGAACTGGTATTCTGTAGAAATAGTATATTTGTTGTACGGAAATATTTAACCCATTGAGCCCCAAGCGGCCCGATCGGTCCCAGACACAATAGATTTTCTATTGTGTCTGTGGTTCCGGGGCCTGAGTTAATGAGGCATTTATAGAAATAGAGTATTTGTTTTCTTCTTCAATTAGCTCGTTAAGAGGCTTTAACTTAGGCTAAGTTTTGTTTCACTAGTCTAGTCTTGTAAAGACGACTTATGACTAAAGTTTAAACTTTGATGACCAGCTGGCGAGAACTTTTTGTTTTTCTAGTGTCTGGCTTCATACATACACAAATAATAAACAATTTACGCATATAATGCAATTCAAAATAGATTCAAATAAGAATAGGAATGTCAATGAACTTTATGTGTCAAATGTCATAGAAATACTTTTGCATATTAATAACGGTTTATTTTTATTTTGCCTTGCTCTAACATGAAATTTATATACAAAAGTTAATGTATAGCCATGGTATAACTAAGATTAGAGAATTTGTTTGACTTATCATCTATGATGATATTATATGGTGTCACAATACGGCAATATAACGTTAGTTTGGTGTCTTGTTCGTGGTAGTTTGGGAATAGATAGCATTGTACAAAATAAGATTTTTTCATTTATTATCCATTTATTGCTTCCATTTATTTAACGTGAATTATGTGTATTTAATGTCTAATTGCATAATATAAACAGAACATAAACTCGAACAATAAGAGACTTTTCAATTACAACTCACATCATCATAGTCATAAAGACGTTTAAAATAAAACTCTACATTTTTTAAACTTCTGTTTTAACCAAGTTTTAACACAGTTTAACACAGTATAAGTAATAATAACAAAATATACAGTAGGTACACGTTAACCGAATTTCCATTCAACACTCGTTAATATTCCATTCAGAGTGCTAGGCGCGAATTCAGATATTGTTACAAACAAACATTAGACCGTTTACATCATTATCGAACCCTCTATCTAGCACATAGGCTATGTAAAGTTCCCCATTGTTTCGGGATGATAAATTAGCCCGGCTTACCTGTCGCCAGGATTATACTATCGCCACCCCATCCAGAACTCACCTTTTTTGAATACGATTTGATTAATTCATCCCTGAACAATACATCTTGTATTTACTGATGAACACCATCGATGGACGCGTTGTTAAAAAATTAATGATACAGAATACAGATGTTGTTAAGTAATTTGTATTTTTTTGTATTTATTGGATAAGCTGATTCGTATGTTAAAAAAAGGAATGAAGTACTATTTTCGTAGGTAATGAATGTATTTTTAACTATCCAGTGGAAATATATTGTAAGTATATTCTCTAAGTTTTATTTTGTACACAATCACACGATTAATTAATGCTAGTAAATAAGATAAGATTGTATTGAAGATGTATTGACATAAAGACAAAGTATTAAAGAATATATTTAAGTAAAATATGTTAAGAGGCCGTATCGATTTTAAGAGTGATTTTGACTTGTTTCTTTAATTCTTTAGGAGCTCGTTTAAAAAAACTAACTACTATGTTATATGAAAGTAATGGTATAATTTAAAATTCTCTAGAATATTCGATTATATAGATCTGCCGTAACAACGTTTGCGCTCCCGTATATAATCTAAAATTCTAGAGAACTTTAAATTATTCCATTTCTTTCATAAAACATATAATATGTATTTTTTTTATTGCAAATTTTTAAGCATTAACCTATCATTTAGTGTGTATTTTTTATTTTTTTTTTAACTCTGTTGTAAGAACTAGAAATTCGACGCCATATACGCATAAAATTTCATCAAAGTAAGGCTATTTTAACTTAGATGTTCTTTGAATTTTTCAATAAAAGTACATAAATTGCCTCGAACATATTTTAGGATGTCTCAGTGTCTTTACTGTAGTATATTTTATAAGAAAACTTCTTCTATTAAATTCCGTGTAAAATACAAAGACACGAACGTCCCGCATGGAAAAAATTGAAACACGCCTTAGGTTATTGGCTATTAAACAAACTGGACAATGAATATCAATAAATTGTCTCGAACGTATTTTAGATATTGAATGAATCTTTAATTTAAGATATCATCACACATTGTTACTAATTTAGTTTTGTTAAACGAGCGTCTAAAGAATTACAGAAACAAGTAAAAATCACTCTAAAATCGATAAGGACTCTTAATTTTCCTTATCTGACAGAGATTTTATTCAATATGCAAACATTTATAACTTGAAACATATTTGTACAATTCAAGATGAAAACTGATACTTTTATCTGATGATTTTTAACAGGATTTTAACAAAATCAGTAGTAGCGTACAAGATGAACATTAAGCATTGTGACACATCTAAATAAAATGCAATAATTTTCTAAGCTTTTGGCACTAAAGATTTTATCAAGATACTTAATATTATTATGTTTTACATTGCCCATTAAGGTGCGAGTAAATTACAGCTTATTTAAAATTTAAAGCGAATTAATGTTCATTAGTGAAACATACAAGGAAAATTGTATATTTTTGTAATTTAAATGAACTCGATGCAATATTAAATGAATCATACAATACGCATAACAAATATTGGGTGTTCACGCTAATTGAAATATTGTTTTCACTTTTAGAAGAAAATATATAAATTAACAATTTGATTGGTAGTTAATTTGTAGATTTGTTTTTATTTTATACATCAAAGCCGAATAGAGATCAAAACATAAAGGATACTTTTCTATACTTCATTCAGCCCAAACTATATGCTCTAAGTAGGTGGCAACATATTATTATAAGGTCATTTCATCTGATTCATTTCAACGTGTATCTTGTAAATGTCTATACTTTTGGAATCCTCATTTATTTTCCATCAAAATAATAATTAAATAAGACAGCGCATTAGTCATTACCTATTAATGGGTCTTGTTTTCCAAATTAGCATATTATTAAAGCAAGATTTCATTATATAGCTAGCTAAATTTTGACGTTATATTTCGTTTACGCTAAGAGGAAACAATTACGTCTTTACCGTCTCGTCGAGTTTTTGTCGTGGTGTTGAGTTATGATATAAACGTCAGCTATCTTGACTATAAATCACAGCTTTCCGACAATTTCCAGCCGTGTTACGTTAGACTTAAATACGGCTGGATAGTTTCTTAAATGTTAGTTTAAGGGGTATATGGATGATTGACGTTAAAGGCATTTAGGGCCGATTTTTCAATCCTTGGTTAAAACTTATCCGTCCAATAAAGTATTACACGATAATATTAAAATGTCACATGTGAACTGTCAAATACAGGTAATTAGAATACATTTTTGAAATGGTAGTTTAATACGCTATTCAACGAATAAGTTTTAACCAAGGATATTAAAAATCGGCCCTTAATAGAATAAGTCTGAGATAGATAACTTATTCTAACTTAGGTTCCCAATTTTTTTGGATGATTATAATTCAGCGCAAATTAATTATTATACGTGGAATGATAGAACTGTGTCCAGAGTCGAAGGATATGAAGCTTAAACCGGGACGATAAATATATTAGACAAATCAATACTTAATGAAGTGCAAATCTCTGAAGATACATTTCCTTATAAACGATACATAAAATAATTTATATTTATTTATTTATTTATTTATTTATGATAAGGTACCTTACAGCTAGTTATACAATTTTTGAGATGAATAAATACTAAGCTACGCCAATTAAAAGGTACACCAATAGGTAGTAAAAATACCTAATATACGTATGTGAACAAAGACTAGTATAAGAATTTTACAATGATAAGAGAAAAGATTTTAATTTCATGTAGGTAAAGTAAGCATTGATCAAGCCCAATCAGTATTTATAAAGAAAGGAAATGTTTTAAATATCTTCGATTTCATAATAAATTAAAACCAACTTAATTTAATATTAAGTAAAACCTGGTAAGTAGGATGTGATTGTGAGTGTGAGTGTGTGTGTGTGTGTGTGTGTGTGTGTGTGTGTGTGTGTGTGTGTGAAAGTGCGTGTATGAGAATGTGTGAAAGTAATAGCAGTGAGTGTAAAAAGCTAATGTATTATATTATTATGTGAGCTGAGCTTCAGTATTGATTAATTGTAAAATTTGCTTTTTAAAACTAGTACGCGATAAACAGAAGGGATCCACAGAAGAAAATTTTTTATTATAAATGTCCGGGAGCCTATGGAGCGGTGACATTTTTAGATAATTAGTTGATGTAGCCGGCACGTGGAATAGGCGTGTATGGCGAGTACGCTGTGTGGGTACAAGATACTTTATATTTTCCAACGCTGTGGAATAGTCAAACTTGTTGTTCACGATATCGTATAACAACATAATGTCTATTATTAGCTCTTCCCTCTCGGATGTCGTGGATAGTAGACGTCTATAATATTAATTATAACGTTCGAAAATATAAAAAATAGCTTCGTAAATAATTTTAAAATAATAGGAGAACATAAGTGCGTAGTGATCCGTGTAAACTGTAAGCAGTGACTAACTCTGAGTGTTCATGTGCGCCTAGTACCGCGATCAAGTACGGTACGCGTTAGAAAGAATACAAATAGTTCGTCCGTTTCGCACCGCATCCAGTGTGACCTTGAATTCTCCAATCACTGATGACCACTATTAAAACTACTAATTAGCACCTTATTCTTATATATCATTCATACTATCTTCGACTGATTTTTATTCGTCATAAGTGCCAAAAGGAACCTTATTGCGTACGTATAATGCCGTATTCCCCGATGGAAGGCAAATCTCGTAATGTATCTAATCGCAATGCAGCCTCGTCGCACGACAGTGATAGTGACAAGCATCATGTTGTTGCACGGAATAAAAAGCGCGCGATGGCAAGACCCGAGGACGATGAGTTTATTACTTTCAGAAACGAGATGAAAGAATGGTTGAAAGATTTCCAGCGAGAACAAAATCAACAACTTGATACTTTTCGCAACCAACAAAACACCAGACTAGACTCCATGGAAAGATATATAAGTGAAATATCAGCGAATATCTCGTCAATTTCCACCACAACTCAGGATATTGAAAAAGCTGTGGATTTCATCACGGAGAGAATTCATGACGTGGAAAATAAGATAGATGGTTTGCAAGCTAAGTGGAAAGCTGTTAGCCTCCAAGTTGCAGCTCTCGAGGAACAACATGAAACCTTGGCAAGGTCATTAAATAAAACTATCTTAGAAATACGTAATGTCCCCAAAAAAGATCAAACCTCAAAATCCATGCTATATGACTACGTATATAAGCTTTGTTCAACCCTAAAGATTGTTATACAACCGAATGATTTAAGAGATGTTTTTCGTACGACGAATAGAAAAGATAAATCTATGTCCAACCTATTTATTGAGTTTTCAAATACTTTACACAAAACTAACATCTTAAACGCTGCACGAAACTTTAATAAAGAAAACAAGACCCGCCAATTAAACTGTAATCACCTGGGTATCGAGGGCCCCCCCACCCCTATTTATATTTCTGAAATGCTTACGCCCAATGCCAAACGTCTCTTCTACCTTGCTCGTGACTTCGCAAAAATGGATGAATACAAATATTGCTGGATATCGAATGGGAATATCTATCTAAGAAAATACGATGGGGCCCCCTACATCTTGGTGAAAAACGAAAACCATCTTAAATCTCTTCAAACCAATAAATGACTAGAAGTAAGAAATAATCGCTTTTATAAACTATTCATCTCTTTGCATTCGTATTATAAATTTAATAACAGTACAAACTCCAGCTTGTTAATTAAATTACAACTTAATATCAACATTCCTTACACACTTCACATTATATTATACACAATCTCATTCATAAATAATTATTTTTCACCATTACTTATCACTACTAAATTAACTATATTGAGAATAAATTTAATAATATTATCTCACATCTGTTTACATACTGTTTCTTTTTATGCATACATATTCGAAGTCCCCTATATTAAAATAATTTTTAACATTCGATAACTTAAACCTAATTAATAATATTGATAACACGCCGCTTATTCAAAATGTACTTTTGTCATGTCCTGAAAGCTGTTCCAACTACTTTTATTCTTGTCATCTAACCATCGTAAGCCAAAATATAAGAAGCATTCGTAAGAATTTTGACAGTTTTTCCTTATTCCTGAATAGACTCAATTTTGCTCCTGACCTCATAATCCTAACTGAATGTTGGATTGATGAATCTTTTACTTATCTAAATCTGGCTGGCTACTCTCTATTTAAATCAAACAATTTCTTAAATAAAAGTGATGGCATTGTTCTGCTGTTCAAATCGAGCTTGCAAGTTGAGAATCACGAACCTTCGTTTACTGATGCCAACTGCACGGTTACCGTTTTGAATAGCAACATTGTTATTATGTCGATATATAGATCCCCGTCAGTTCACAATATTGACGAGTTTTTAATATCGCTGGAACGGTTGATCTTATCGTACCAAAACAAGTCCATATTTATCGTAGGGGATCTCAATATCGATATAAGAAACTCCAGTTCTGACTCCAGAGTCCATAAATATCTTGATCTCTTGGCTTACTATGGAATAACTTCAGGTCATAATCTGCCGACACGGGGTGACAGTTGCTTAGACCATGCACAAATCAAAAGCCAATTCTCTTGCCGGGTTGCTGTTTGTCCTTCATCAGTATCTGACCATGACGCTGTTTTAGTGGGTGTCACCTTCAACAATTCTGAACCATCCCCTCCTTCACAGAAATCTAAAAAAATCCATTTTGATAATCTTCGCAATGATGTACAAAATATAGACTGGAAATTCTTATACAGCATCGACAACATCAACGAAGCAGTGGCAGCTTTTGTTAATCCACTTCACACAGCGATCGAAAACAATACAAGCTGTTGTACTATTCCAAATTCTAAAGCCATTAGAAAACAATGGATTACGCCAGGTCTACTTCGTTGCGTTAGACGAAGAGATCGTCTCCACAATATTGCTAGGAAGCGCCCTAAGGATGTCGTACTGCAAGAAAAATACATACGTTACCGTAATTATTGTAATAATATTCTTCAAAATCTTAAAAACCTCCATGATAGTGAGAATTTAAAGAAAAATAAAGGCAATTCAAAGCGCTTATGGTCGACTGTTAAAAATATCTGTAGCTTAAACTCGCCCAACTCTAATTCTGATGATTTATTAAAATGTTCTGACTCTATCGACGAGTCACTATATAACACTAATGAGTACTTTACTAGCATAGGTAAAAATCTTGCAAATAAAACACTACAAAAACTCAATACCTCTGAGAATCTTCTTGCCGATAAGTTATCTATACCAAATTTTACAAAATCTTTTTTCATAACACCGACCGACGAACTCGAAATTGCCAATTTAATTAGTAGCCTCAAACCCTCTGCCAGCTGTGGATGGGATAACATTCCAAGTAAAATGATTATAATGTCAAAAACCTGCCTTGCTGCCCCGATTACTTACTTATGTAATCTCAGTATTACTACGGGTACATTCCCAGATGACTGGAAAATTGCAAATGTCATCCCAATTCATAAATCTGGTTGCAAATTAATGTTCTCTAATTATCGACCCATATCTCTTCTGCCGACGCTATCCAAAATTTTGGAAAAAGTCGTAAATAAAAGGCTTCTTTCCTATCTGGAAAAAGAATCGCTACTTGCTTGCAACCAATTTGGCTTTCGCCAGAACAGGTCTACTGACGGTGCTGTTTCCTCCCTTGTTGATTGCATTAGCAACAAATTAGACTCGGGACAGAAATGCATCGCGGTATTCCTGGATCTGGCGAAAGCTTTCGATACTGTCTCGCGGCCCATTCTTTTACGCAAGATGGAATTGTACGGAGTTCGAGGCATCGCTCTGCAATGGTTCACTTCTTACCTTACTGACCGTCGTCAAAGAGTATGCATAAATAATCAACATAGCACTCTAATGAACATCCCATATGGCTTACCTCAAGGCAGCGTGCTCGCTCCTACATTATTTTTAATGTACATGAACGATCTCTGCTCCCTTTCCCTTCTATATACCAATTTGTTCTCTTTTGCAGATGACACAGCTCTCGTATTTTATTCTGACTCTTGGAATGAAGTAAAAGCTGTAGCTCAAAATGGTCTTCTTACTGTCGCTTCTTGGTTACAGGACAACCTTTTAACCTTGAATATTGACAAAACTAAATTCATTAGTTTCAGTATAACGAGTCGCTCTGTCCCACCTACGTCGCTAGATCTTCGAATCCATTCGTGTACAAACTCTTCTTCTTGTGTATGTCCATCAATTGTAGAAGTTAACGAAATCAAATATTTAGGAGTCATTATTGATTCCAAACTTTCCTGGGAACCTCAGATAAATACTCTGTCCTCCAGGATTAGAAAGCTTATACACATATTTAAAAAATTACGTTCAGTTGCCGATGCCCATACAATAAAACTAGTTTACAAAGCACTCTGCGAATCCATTATTTCTTA
Source organism: Colias nastes (assembly GCA_907164665.1). NCBI lineage: Eukaryota > Metazoa > Arthropoda > Insecta > Lepidoptera > Pieridae > Colias > Colias nastes. The sequence continues at coordinate 37,107 of CAJQZM010036868.1, forward strand.
TTGCATTTCAGTCTGGGGAGGCGGTGGTCTCACCCTGATGCTTAAAATTGAGCGCGCTCAACGGGCAATACTCAAAGTTGCTTACAAGAAACCTTTTCGGTACGCTACTTCTGCACTATACGCCGACGCAAAAGTTCTGTCAGTCCGTCAACTTTACATTCTGGCTACCGCACAAAAGTTTCACAAAATGTCAAAGCAAACCTTTGCACCAATATCAAGAGCCCCAAGACGAGTCAATTTCACGCTTCCGAAATGTAATACCTATTTTGTCAAACGTTTTTATAGTTATAGGGGCCCTTTCCTCTACAACAAGCTTATTAAAAGATTAAATGTAAATATAGTAAATGCATCAATATATATTTTTAAAAAGAAATTAGAACAATTTTTACTTAACTTAAATTATAGTGAAACTGAAGCTTTGCTTGTCAGTGAAAAATAAAACACACACACACACACACACACACACACACACACACACACACACA
>CAJQZM010036868.1:37691-74588 GCA_907164665.1 Colias nastes
CACACACACACACACACACACACACACACACACACACACACACGCACGCACACGCACACTCACTCACTCATACACTGGAGTTTGTCAAGTATTTTTATTTTTGTTTCTTTATACTTCTTACACTGCAATGTATAATAGTCTTAAATTTTTAAAAAATCAAAATGTATTTCTGTAACATCGGAAGAGACTAGTTTCCCACAACACAGGGGATCCTAGTGTGGGGACTAGTGTATCTCTATTACGTGCCCGTTATTTTAATATGCAATTATTACTGTATTCAAACTTATTGTACTACACTGTGTTATGAAACAAAAATAAAATTATATCTCTCCTATCCTCCAAAGTATTTAACCCATAATGTGAGCAAGCCTGTTCATAATTCAACGAATAATGTTTTGTTTTATAATTCATTTTGTTCACAAATATTTTTTGTATTGCTTCCAATCTTTTAATGTGACATTTATATTGCGGTCGCCAGATCACACTTGCAAATTCGAGAACACTACGAACGTACGCAAAATAAAGAACTTTCAAGCAAGTAATGTCGTTAAATGGATCAGCTTGTCGCAAGATGAAACCAAGATTTTTGTAGGCTTTATGAACAATAAAATCCACGTGTGTACGATATGCAAGTTTGACGTCCAGAATCGCACCTAGGTCCCTTACTGAAGTAACAGCAGGTATAGATTCACTATTAATTTTATAATCAAAACAAATAATATTATTATTTCTATTACGGGTAAAACTTATTTTTTGGCATTTTTTTATATTAATTGATATTTTATTTAATTTATAATAGTCACTTAATCTATTAAGATCATCCTGAAGACATTGACAATCGTAAGAGGACGTGACTTTTCTGAATATTTTTTTATCATCAGCATAAAGTAAGAAATTAGAATTTACAAAGCAGTTACCAATGTCGAATAAGTAAATGTTATACAATAAGGGACCGAGATGCGATCCCTGCGGGACGCCCGAAGTAATATCAACAAAATCTGATTTAAACCCTCCTAGAATCACCGATTGACTGCGGTTCCTGATATAAGACTCTATCCATCTGAGAAGATCACCCCTGATACCCACCGCATAAAGCTTACGGATAAGAACATTATGACTTACTCTATCAAATGCCTTCTCGAAATCTGTGTAAATTACATCGACCTGTGCTCCTTCACTCATGTTGTTATTTATGTAATGTGTTAAGTCTAATAAGTTAGTAGTAACGTTCCGTGATTTAATAAAACCGTGTTGTTTAGTTGGAATACATTTAAGTGTATGAGTGTAGATTTTTTGGTATACTACTTTTTCCAGCATTTTAGCAAATATATTAAGTAGTGATATGCCCCTATAGTTAGTTATATCTTTCTTCGAGTCTTTTTTATGTATGGGCACAATTAAAGCCTTTTTCCATAAGTCAGGAAAAATTCCTTCGGTTATGGAACGTTGGAAGAGTATGCGTAAAGGTGTTCTAAGACTAGTTCCACAGTTTTTAATGAAGACAGCCGGTATGTCATCGGACCCGGCTCCCTTTCTATAGTCCAAATCCCGAATTAGCTTAATAATCTCCTGATCTTTAATTGTGATTGAGCAAAGGCTATCAGCAAGCTCAAAATCGTCTACAGTAGTAATTGGGTCAGTATTATCATCGGATTGAAAAACGGATAAAAAAAAATTCACTAAACGCTGAACAAATGTCGTTACCATCAGTAAGGTTGCGTTCACGGAAAATCATACTGCATGGGTAACTAGAGTTATTTCGTTTGTCTTTAATATACGTCCAGAATTCTTTAGGCGTGGTTTTAATAGATTTTTGACAACGTAAAATGTATTTTAAGTACGCTTCGTCCTGAAGTTTTTTTACTCTAGTTCTAAGCAGTGAAAAAGATGCGTAATCGTTTGGATTTTTGTATTTCTTCCAACGAAAGTGAAACTTATATTTTTCTTTTATTAAATTAATTAATGCAGGCGTATACCATTTCGGATATTGACGACGAGATGAAATCCTAACAGACGGTACGTATTTCTCTATTAGAGAATTTAAAACATTATAAAATTTATCGATGGAAATATTAATTGATGCGGAATTTAAAACGTCAGTCCAATTTATTTTACTAATTTCACGATTTATTGTAATATAATCAGCCTTATAGAATTTTTTAATTTTTGAAAACTGGGAACGTAACGGTTGTATATAAACATCTTTTATTGTAATTACAAATGGTTGATGGTATCGATCAATGTTGACAAGGGAATCGGAGGAAATAATATCATTACAATCAATAGATAAATTAGAGAACACGAGATCTAAAATATTACCACAACAGTTAGGTGATTGGTTGTACTGATTAGCCCCCATTAAGGTTGTTAAATTCATTAGGTCCAGAGAGGCATCTAAAAGATCATTGGTACAGGTATCTGTAATAATAAAAGAGTGATCCTTCAACCAAGTAATAAACGGCAAATTAAAATCGCCCACTATCAAATATTTGTTATTAGGGTAACATTCATACAAGGACAGTGAAGGTACAAGTCCGAGACGGGCCGCAGACCGCAAACTGCAACAGCAAACTGCAAGCGACAGCACTTGTTTCTATGAACATCTATGAAATTGATTCCAAGCGCGGCAACACTGCTGCCTGCAGACGCAACGCGCAGCGTGCGGCCGCGGCGCGCAGCGACCGCAGACTGCAGTATGCAAATGCCAATTATTGCCATGGCAACTATTTGTTTATTTATATTTTAATTGGTGAATTCTTATGACTTTTGCGTTCTGTGCATTGTGCAGCCACGGCATGCAGCCGCAGTTGGAATAGCGACCGCAGGCAGCATTGCGGTAACCGCAGCCGGTAGCCACAGTGTCGCCTGCGGTTGCAGTCTGCGGCCCGTCTCGGACTTGTACCTTAACGCTGCGTTTAAAGATCTTATATTACCAGGCAAATCAGAATTAGGAGGCAAGTACACAGCAACAATATGAAGGTCACCTTGACTTTTACCAAATTGACAGTTAAAAGACTTACCAGGTATAGTTAGCCAGACACTTTCCACGTTACCGCACGTAATATTTTGAGTTAAGTAACCACAAAACGCTTTTTTAACGCATATAACAACGCCTCCGCCTTTCATTTTATGTTTCCTATCAAATCTGAAAACGTCATAGCGAGAATCACAAATCTCTGAGTCAAGAATTCCATCACACAACCAACTTTCCGTTAAGATAATAATATCATAATTGCTTAATACGATATTTTTATGCAGTTCCGGTAATTTAGTTCGCAAGTCGCGAGTGTTTTGGTAGTAAATGTTAATAAAATTACGTTTGGAAGTCATTGAGAACAAGTATAAAACAATTTAAATGTTAAGTAAAGTACAATAGCAAAGTAATCGATTAAATCGAAATAATATCAACTTACAAGTTATATAAAGTATTATCGCGGCAATACATATACCTATCTTAAGTTTTTTTATTAATATTACACTATTCACATGAATATTATAACGATAATTATAGAATAAAACTATCGGAACACGACAAAAATTGTTAAAAATATTGCGGGCAGTTCTGAAAAAAGTAATGCAGTACAGGGGAGCGGAACCTTTTATAATGAAGTCGTAATAATAATTATTTATATATGAAGTTGACGTAAAATAATTTATTGAGAGCTCACGTATAATGTAAATTAAAATGTATTTATATTGTGTAGTGTTTAAGTGTGTTAAAAAATTGTAAGTGGTAGATACTGAAGATATAAAAGCGTATGTAATATGTAGGGCATGATCAAAACTTAAAATTAATAACATAACTAAAAGAAGTAAATTGCTATTGAAATAAATGGTTAAGGGCAGGTTTCTAAAAAATTCTTCAGGTCTTCATCCGAAGCTATGACCTTCGCCGGCGCTTTCTCATGTGCGCGTAAATATATGGTGCAATTTCTGATCCAAACGAATTTAATGTTTCTTTCTTTGGCACGTTGCTTGCAGTTGTTAAGTAATAATTTATTAGCGATTGTAAGATGTTCATTAATAAATATCTTCAGGGAGTTACCCGTGAAACCAAGGTCATGTGATGTTATGCCTTTTACTTTGTTAGACTTTTTAAAGTTATTGATCAAAGTATCCTTTGTGGCTTTGTCTTTCAGTTTGACTATTATCTTACGTGGGCTGTCCTTCTTGTCTCTGAATGATTGAACCCTTGTAATGAATTCAACATCTTCCTGGTTGAGGTTACAGCTAATAGTGGAGGCTAGACGAAGGAATACTTTTTGTAAATTTTCATTTGATTCTTCAGGCACACCGATAATTTCCACATTTAAAAATCTATTCTTTTGTTCTGTGCGACCTTGTTCAAGTTCCAGGGCAGAGATTTTCGCTAGAAGAGTATTTATAGTGTTACGACTCTTAGCTGCTTCAACTTCTGACCTTTGAGAGCGGTCGGACTATCGAATTAGAAATCCGAGTTCTAATCCACACGGGCGCGGTGAGCAAAAACTTTAATTTTAAAAATTTTAAACACTTCTAACAACAATCAGGAGAATGTCTAGTCACATACGACACCAGATCTAAACTGAAATAATAACATATATTGATAATTATTAAGTATTGAATATTGAAATACTGACATCAAATGTTTCTTTAAGAAGAAATATTATCTGGGAATTCTTATTTGTACAGAAATCAGAAAAAAGTGATATAAAACATATGAAGGCCTCTTCATTAGTTGACGACAGAAGAATACATAGCTCTTTCTAAATTCCGAACGAAAATTACAAATACATTTTTGCTACAGAAAAATATTTCAAAGGCACACACAGTAGCACGTCATGTCTATGTAGTATGAACATAAAAGAGCTCAGATTGCCTTCTACCGTCTACTGGACTATTGTTGAAAGACGGATGGCAAATTAAAACCTTTCGTAAAGCTTGCCCGTAGTGATTGAGTGTGAAAAAGCACTTGGATTACTCGCACAGCAATGGAAAAATAATCTATCGATCAGCACTGATTGGAAGCCGGCTTAGATGTTCTTTGGTGCAAAGTGAACGATTAATCCTATATACTTATACTCATGTATGCATATTTATATATAAGCTTACTCCCATTATAATTAAAAGCATATTAATGAGTCGCGGGAGCATTTTTAAGCTGAATCTTATTAATTGACTATTCTTACAAAACTATTCGGGTAAGGTTAACTAATAAAAGTCGTAATTTGGCTTAATGCCTAATTAATAAATAACAATAATTTAATTATATACCTAATACATATGATTCTCAAAATACTAACAAAGTTTTCGTTTTGAAAGCTTCTGTTCATCAGGCGAGTTAAAAACAAATGCATTCTTAATGAAAACCTCAATTACAAAAATTTTAAAGATTGTTTTATTGCCATTCATAACATGCACTTAAATAATACAGATGTATAGGTATTAATCTTTTTAAACTAAAAGCTTCCCTCACACGAATGCCCACTCGCATGTTATCCTAATTGCCCATAAAAATGTTTAAGCTGAAAGCGATAGAAGATCGCAGGACTGGACTTCTCATTTTTATTTTGACGCCATCACTCCCCAAAGTTAATCCTTTCGCTGCAATATTTACTACGCATGAAATTTTCCCCTGGCGCGTTGAAAACGTAAAGCCCCGAAAAGGGCAAATTAAATCATATATACGTCTCAATTATTTGAAAAGCGCGGCGTATCCACAGACGAAAAAAAATGGTAGCGGTGGTCCTTTGAAAGCCCATCGGGGGCGCTCGCAAAGCTGTCACTCCCAGAAGGACACTTCACTATGATCTTTTCAGATCTATATTAAAATCGTGATGCATGCACATTACTGCTTTTGTAGGATCAGCTTTGAAATCTCGGCTAAGCTAAGCGGCGATGTATTCTGAATGAGCGATGCTATGATGTACATCGTTCCAAGATTTCGTCGAGGCGCCGCGGTGGCTGGAGTGGCGCGCATGCGTAGGAAACCTCCCTCTATTGGTCTAGGGTGACGTCATCGGGGTGAACCCGTGGATCTGAGTGTCAGTAACAGTCACCCCGCGGCAGTCGGAGGGTAGCCACGTGATACGAGTGCCTATACCCAAACAATCGCTCCTAGCTGACCAGCAGACATTATCGGTGATAAACAATCAACAGTGATGCGAATCGTTTCGTGTGTTTCAATGAAAGTGACGCTTTGGTAAACGACAAAGACTTTCCTAATCAAAGGTATGAATGTACCTTGTTTACCGTTCGTTTTGCAACGCAAGCCCAACATGAGAGCTGTGTTTTTGGTTCTTATTTGACAAAATATTTGTTCAGAAATGTTTTTGCGACGTTTCTTCGCTTGATAAAGTTAAGCAACGAATTCTTTTCGGAGAAACGTAGTTAGGAGAACTGAATATGAATTTTCTTTTATCGTTCTTCTTACTTTAATTATTATGATAGGCTCATCATTTAGGGTATGACAATTTTCATTTGATGAGTATTGGAAGCATAATAGGTATTTCGATTCGATATCTTTTCTGGAATATAGTAATAAATATACTTCTATGAAACACAAATGTTAATATTTCTAATAAACATAAAATAAAGACCTCAAGAACCTTTTCAACATGTATATTCCAGCGTTATTTAAATTTCAAACAAAAAGTATTGAGGCGTATTACTCAGTACTTAGTAAACAGCTTGAAAACGGGAAAAATAAAAATGCGTAGCCACGTAACAACCCCGCCGTTTTATTTAATGTAGAGCCACTTCAATGGACTATATGGAAATTGACGGAGCTTTTTACATATGAAACAAAATTTGTAAGGAACTACGGGATAGAGAAACTTAAGACGAAGTAAACGTATGTTGGAGAAGTTTTTTTTAATTTTTTCTTGTTTTTTTAATGAAGGTTTTGTACTTATAACTGTCGGTTGAATAATGATTGTTTTAATAAATAACTATCTAACTTTGATACGCAATAAATTGAGCAATACGTACAGTAAAACAATAAGCGCAGCGCCTTATTAAAATTTGATAATTATACTAGTGTTGCATTAAAATTCGACAGAAATGTCAATAAAAAAGTACTCTGAAACGTACAAAAAAGAGTCGTTAATTGCAGCATAGCAGTGGCAGCGACTTTATTTCCCAGTTAACAAACCGTAGCCAGCACTCAACGTGAAATTTGAATATTTAAAAGAAAATAAAGTCACATTGAACTATTGGAAGGTTTTGGTGCTATAATGGCTTTGATAGTGACTCATTTGAATATCCCTTCGGCTTTAGGGTTTAACTTAACGTGGGTTTGGTAATAATAGACTTCAATGTATTCCGAACATGACGTATTATTTTTGGTGCTATGGTATCACGCGATTGTTTGTTCTTTTTTGGGTTGGATATAAATATGTTCTAGTTTATGTATAGATTTTCTATAAGTACTTCCATTTACGTATAGAAATTTATCAGTCAGTTTAAAAATATTTTTATATTATATTTATTGACTGACTATTTTCAGATTTTGATTTATTACGTTTAAATTCAATAAAAGCACGTATTTTCTATATTTCCACGAATGCTTCAATTCAATATAGTTATCTTAAGTTTAATTGACTCTACATAAAACTAAATACGAATATTTATCAAATCTCTGCGTATTTTCTAATGACATTGGAGATAGATTAGATAGGACTTTAATCGACTGAGTAGTATTTCATATAATATTTATTTTTTGTAATAATTCAAACATCTTACAATTCGATTTACCATAATCCACAACGTGGCCTGAATAGGGCTTTAATCGCGGGTAAAATGAGTTTTTACTTTTCCTTTGTGTTTCTTTAAACAAGCATTTCTTTATGTTTTATTTTGCCTTGAATGTAAGGCCGATACAGTTGTCCGTGACCTATCTTTTATTTGGTATAACTGTATGATTAAATTTTGGAAGGTCTTTGGCGATTCGAGGAGAAAGTTCATAACTTCTTGCGCATGAGAAAACTCTACATGATCTCTAAATGTACAGATTACAGTTATTCCTTTGTAAAATTTTATTAGAAAATAATATGGTGAACTAGCCTGAACGATTTAAAAGTTTATCATACCTTTTGCTCGATGAACGATTTTATACATCGACCAAAAATCTAGGGTGTAATTCTTTACTGACTGAATATTTAAATATCAGGGCTGTAGTTTTATAATAGGTTTTCTCTTATATAAATATAAATTAATTGTAATCTCGTCTATTCATAAATCGTACTATCCATAGATCGTACTATTATCATAATACAAAATGAATGAAACAAATAGCTCTTTATCTTATAAAATATTATTATTTTTATTGATTGTAATAGACAAAATGTAATTAATGGTGAACACATAGATACAAAAGATAGAAAGGCAATTACAGTTCACATGTGCGCCTCAGAATACCAATAATGGGACTAATCAGTGAAACAAAGTCTGATGGGTCAGCTTTAAAGAATGTGTTGATGGGTTTTTTATTCCCTAATTGTAATTTGCTTCACTGTTTTTGTTTAGATTATATAATGTAAAAAATATCTTCGCTTTATGCATAGTAAAATATCCCTAGTTGGTTAAGGTTTTTTTTTTGTAAAATATATGATGGAAAATCATAGCAAGAACATGGTTCTCACTTTACTATTTTTAAATTCATTTCGTCCATCCTGCATCTTTTTTTATAAATCCCTATCCCAATGAGAAACTTTTACTAGTTGAAATACATAGGTAGGAATATCTCTCGATATCAGAATATTAAATCAATATCAATACCTCCTACGATCATTTGATCAGCAGATTATTCAAAGCATTGCAACCGAAAACTGACCCAATTTCGAGCAAATATAGCAGAATGCACCAATTCATCTGACTATAGCTGGCAGCAAATTGCATTATACAGTATAGCAGTCAGCGAAAAACGACATTATCACCGTCCCCAAGTACTCAGCTAAAAGAATTTAATCCGTAGATTGCAACTGGTCCTCGATCGACGTTTTGGGGTAATCACACCTAATTTGATTGCCTCTTGAGCAGCTGCCAAAGAGATGGCACTCCGTACTGTAACTAGGATCCTTCTGATGTAGGTTTTATGGCGTTTTTATAAGGTGTGTTCGTGAGTTTATTATGGGCTGATTTAATTATTTTTTAGACATAAATTTCTTTTAAACGTATTAAAACTCTATCTTACAAGTTAATCGTCACATTTTTTCTTGAAATTATATCAAAATGCACAATAAGTATATTATTGTATCACGTACGTTTATTGACTGCACTATATTATAAAATAGAATTTAATACAAAATCAAAACATGTATTTATTTTCAAAATTATCAACTCGTGTTTCGGATAAATACGATAAATTTTGCACGGACCATTTTGTATCTCTACGTCACTGTAGCAATTTATCATCGGAATTTAAACCAATGTGTTACAAATATTATAGTTGCCACCAATGATTTAGACAATGAAACCGGAGACAATGGTCGAAATTTAACATTTATAGCGTGTTTGTTTTATATTTAATATTTATTTGAAGCAGATAAAACAATTTTATTCTAGAAGTAAGTTTAATATTACGTTTTCATCTTTTTAAGAGCTTATCTTTGAAAGCAATAAGTACTTCGTAAGTTATTATGTCTTTACTGGTAATATAAAACAGATAAAAATGAAAATAGTGGTATACATATTAAGACGTGTAGAGCAGAATATCGAAAACTATAGTTTATTAAGTGTATTAGGATCTATTAAATTGCGCAGTTATGATTAATTTTTAAATACTTCTCTTAAAAGTCAAGAATAAATCGTTAATATTATATTATAGTATAGCTATTAGTCCATCAAATCTCCTAATTATTATGTAAGTACGGTAATGTTAATTGATTGCTTTCTCATCCCCTATAAGAGATACAAGAGAAACCACTCAGCTCGTTTGTTCGAGGCGAAAATTCTTTTATTATAAGTGTTCCATATGTTGTTGTAATTTTCACATGTCTTTGTTCAATAAGGTATTAATTTGGGGTACAATGAAAAAGAATTTTTAATAAAACTCTACAATGTGATTTAAGCGATATATTTTCAACAAAATATATCTAACAATGAGTCAGAACAAAGCTTATAAAAAGGTCAAAAATCTGGGATTCCCATTCGGTATTTCAGTGTAAAAAGGTCTAAGGAATTTCATTAACCCCATTATTTATTTCAAATCGGTGTTAAGCCTTTGAAAGTGTCAAATAAAAACGTAAAAGTTTGGTAAAAGCTACTTGATTTATTCGGTAATGTCACGAAGACGTAGGCCCTGTGATATTTATCATTTTTAAACGTAATGAAAAGAATGTATCAATCTTTTGTCTCAGGGTAACATTGCTGGGGTCTGCGAAATTAAGTCTAAAAAATGGGTTGGTCGTTAGGAAAATTACAATTTGCTTTAAAGACCTCGTTTATAATGGCCGAGATGTATCTATATGATGAAGCTGTAAACATTGTACGAAATAATAATATACATCTAATTACAACTCGAATTAATAATTATTTTGTGTATTTTCTTTACTGTTTTAATTTTGAAACTTTTTCTTGGATTAATTTGACAAAATACAGACAGATTATATGTGAATGAAACATATTTTAATCTCTATAATATTAAATCGTAATCGTTACATAGACATTTTCATCACTCAGTAATGTAATTCTTGTTACTTTCTGATTGCGTAGCTGTTAATTTTTTTTTCTCGTAGCGTGTAGGCCTCCAATACTTTGCTGTAGCTAGATGTAGAGATTTTTATTCGTCATTGATGCTACCAGTTTACACAATATACTTAAAGAAATGTAATTAATTCCAATAAAATTTAATAGAGTGAAAAATATATCGAAATACAATTCAGCATTTTCCTTAAAATAGTTCAATCAATGTAACTTAAGTTACGAAGGTCGACGTGTCTTTGTCACTGTTATACTAGTAAATCAATATTTGTTACCAATCCTGTCTATAGCTGTAATTAAAGTTATAAGTATACTGCTTTATAATTAATAAGTAGAATTACATCATGACTACCTATGTAATAATAACAGCCTGACTTATATTTAACTTTGGTTATTTCAGGATCTATCTAATCTACGTTAAAATAAACAATTAAATATTTTACAGATTTTTAAAATATTACTCACTAATTCTACAGAAAACGCATGTAAATTATTCTAGAGATTTAAAAATATTACAAGGATTGTCGTCGCATTTTTTTACACGCGTCTCATAAGCTTTTATAGAGAGCATATCATAGACGATATTTGCATAACTCAATCCGTCACCTCGTAAATGATTACTAAACATTCCCAATTTAGCGAGCGAGCGAAGCGTTCTCGCTCCGAGCGTAAACCGATTGAAAAATTGTAGCGAGGTGGTTACATAATACCGGCCCTCAAGCAACGCCGGGGGCGACGGTAATACTCATTCGAATTAGGGTGCTCCTACAAAACCCTTCTCGAGAGGTGACATCGCCAAATTTAAATTATTACACGTTTAATCGTTTTAATTCGCTCTGTAATAGGCAGACGTGAGACATTACGCGGTTTAAAGGATTTGTTCACGGTCCACTATGATTTATGTTATTTTAAAGGGAATATTTAAAATCAATATTTCATTTTTAAATTACCTACGTCTTTGTTAGCTTTTAATGTGCTGAATGATAACTGCACCAAAGTGTATTATCTTTTTTTAATCAATTTTACGTAGTTACACTTATGAAGGCACATTTCAACTGTTTATTTATTAACAAGAGCTGTTAATGCAATACTCTTTTAAATAAGCAAATTGAAACGTTATACCAACCTTATTTTAAACGCGGATAAAAAGATTCGTTAGTAACCCGGGATGTTGTGGTTACACTACATGCAGGATATAAAATATTAATGAGAACATGCTCCACCCTCCCGTAATAAGTGTTTAGTTAAGGGGGTTGGGTCCAGATGGAACGTCAGTGAGATTCGATTTGAGATTAGTCTAAGATTAGCTTTCTTATTCTATAGGCAATGGAAGATGAAAGCTTAGATTATCTAGGTTCCTTTGCAGGAATTGTTTGGTACTTTTCTTGTTACGAGGATTATTACGTTACTCACGTTAGGGACGAGAACGTTAGATTATTATCTACAAAGAATTTACGGTCTGACATGTTTCTAAAAATTCTATCATCTCGTTCACTTATAAAAAACTTCCACTTAAAATATAGAGCTACGAATAGTCCGAAAAATGATTACAATTGTTTTAGAAACAGAAGTCAAGTTAAAGGTAGATTGCAGCTGATTTGATAACTGAAAATAATCATACAAAGAAACACCACCCAAATGACCCGAAACAAATTAACAGTTTTTATCTCCTACTTTTGCAAGAGCTTATTTGTTTCACGGACGGTAAAGTCGTAAGATCTGTCTAGTAATGGTTAACTATTCTCAGTATTCTGTAAACAATGAACCAGAACGAATCCCCGCCACGTTTTTGGCAAAGCGCCGCCACAGGGACATATGTTGATATATTTTATTCATAAACGGTGGGCGCCTGATGTAAAGCCTTGTATATACGTGCTATGGAGTGCTAGAAGAGGGGAGTGAACACTAACCTTTATTTATTTATTTATAATATAGGGACAAAAAATTTAATGTACACAGAAAAATTAAACACAGCAGCCTTATTGCCAGACAGCTATCTCTCACAGGCAACTTAACCTTCTATGGTCGTTTGTAGAAACGAAAACCATGTTTCTTTGAGTATTTTAGTCATTAAAATGTTGAATAAAATAGTAATAAATCTATTTAAACAATTTACGAGTTCAATTTGGAGAACGCTTTTATTTATTGGCAGTGTTTCTCGACTCAAATTGTCTCAATAAATTATGTTTAAAATTTTAAAGCATAGAAAATCGATCACGCCTCATGAACGATTTTTTTTTGCATTCTTTAATGTTTTTATTCAAATTTTATCTATTATAAGACATTAGAAAATTATCTTTAACAACTATCTTTTACATGATGATAAAATGAATGACTGTACAAATATATTTAAGTGACATGAAAAATATAAGCCAGAAGTAATATTAATTTTTCGCATCGTAGGATATTTTTAAGGCCAATCTCAATATCTTTTTGGATAATACGTAGTGGCGGTTCGTCACAACTAAAAAATTATTGACGTAATCACGTATAATATTTGCAGATATATGCGAAAGTAATAAATGTCTAGATAAATTTACAGTTCATTTAACTTTTTATATTAGCTATTCCGTTATAATGATCGCTTAATGTAAAAATGTGGGCGTGACACAAGTAAATCATTGGATTTTGTATACATAGTGCGAATAGAATTCATTTGCGGATGTGCAAATTGATAACGGAGTTGTCATTAGCAGGTTAAATTGTAAATCGAACCGAGCCTTCGAACCTTCGAACCGAGTATACATAAAACTACATAACAATAATCCACAAATAGCATGCGTTTTACAAGCCTAAATAAACTCAACATTTTTTAACATACTAAAATTGTTATGCATACAATATTTATCTTGTCTTACCAAACATATTTTATGCACACTCGAAACTTTGCGACACGGAAGCATTCCATAACTGCTGCCAAAAGTATTGAGAAGTTAACCTAAAACTGTTCAATACCGCATTATGTCTATCGCAGCAAAACAATAACGCAGAAAATCTCCGCGCTTTCCCAAAAGCTGCAGTTTCCAGACGATAAATTTTCAACAACAGGGTGTTTGGTGCTCTCACTAGCGAAGAAATACGATAAACGTAGACCATAACATAGACAAGTTGGCTTAACGAGCATCACAAACTAAAGGTCCTTCCAACTTTGTAAATATTCAGATAGTTGTGCGAGTTCTATCCGCAAGACGTGACGGGAAGCCTCTAGCAACCAGAGTCCAGTCTAGGGTTACATTTAAATATATTCCACATTTTACATTTTCTTAATTGTGTCGGGAAAACTTGGTTTAATACGTGATTTTTTATTTATAATCTTAGAGGGTATTTGTCTTTAGTTTTGAATAAACGTAAAATTGTGTAACAATGCTAAATATGTACGGAGACTTTTCTGATGTACGAATTTTTCATTAAATACTTGTCCTACATATTATTGTATTCTACATAAAAAATATCTGCGTAATTATGAAAGTTAGGAATTTTGTCATTTATACGTGACATTAAGTACGCATACCGGAGATTGTGTTTTTTGTGTGGATATAAAATACGTAATGACGCGGCGGCGAAAAATTCGGTCATAACGAGCAATATGTGGATGTAAGTTATTGCTATGTATAAAAGCATAGGCGTTGCGAGAATTACAATGTTATTGAGGTCCTTTTATTGCTATTACACTTTTTTTTATTAAAATTTGATTCAAATTCACTTGGTTAGATATTGTTTATTACATTTCTTTTGGGGAATTCGATTTACAAGGCAGAATTTTTTGTTGATATTTTGAGTCAAATAATTTTCTATAATTTGATATTTATTTCAATGAATCTCTCATTGCATTTATATTTTACTTACCTAAACTTTCGTTATTTAATTGAGATGTAAATAAAGTACCTCAAATTTAAAAATATCATGGTGTTTAAACAGATTTTACTTACGGTCATTTACTGGTGTAATAAAGTGACTTATAATTATCGTAGTTATTAAGAACCGGGACGAGGAAACGGTCATTTGCGGGCAACTTCATATTCATCGCTTCATTTAGCCAGAAAATTATCCTGCTCGGTCTAAGAAGTTAAGTCGTAAGCATCAACTAGATTAACTTCTTACAATAATTTCCTATGAAGATGTGAGCTTCAACATAACAACAATTTTCTCTGATTATAGAGCTCAACAAATGCGTTGGATTAAAACGTAATAAAAGTAAGCCTTCATTCTGTAATCAATTATGTTTAACAAACCGAATGTGAAACAGTATTCTAATATAATCATGTTCAAATGAGAAAAGGATTCCCTTTTATAAAGGAATTGAAACGGAAAACATTCTTGGTAGGAAATTAATTGTTTTTAAAAATTCTTTCAGTACTTCTTATTAAGTTTATATTGGTTTTATTTGAATCAGTATTGCTTATATATAGATAATTTATCTATCATAAACAAACCTGGAAATAAGTTAATCCTTAATAACTGGATATAAAAAATATTTCATTTTACAGACGTAATTCGTATGAACAAAACGTGTTAATTTATTCGTAAGCGTAGGGTGACTTAAACATTAAAATTTCGGCCTTGTCAGGTGCTAAGTCCATAATTTCCCAAGGGTACGATACTGGATCGCGTTTTAAGGGTTTTCATGAATGGCAACTCTAATTTCTACTGTCGGATGAAGTCGACGCTAATTTAAGCTCCTTGCGAATTTGTCCTGACCCTGAAATCTTATACGGTTTATACTATGCGTCCTATAAATATCTTTGAAATAAGTTTTTATTTATTATCTCAAAATTATTATAAATGGCAAGATATTTTTTGTTGCTTGCTAAATAATATAAAATGTTGGAAGAGTAATATGTACCTATAATGAAGTAGGTAGCAATTATTACATGCAATTGTCAAAAACGTAGCTTTGAAGGTTCAGATTCTGCATTGAAAATAGTTGCAAAATAAAGTCGAAATGTATAAATATGTGATAATTTATTGATTAAATTCCTTAATGCATTCAAAAATTAATTCTTTATATATTTTTGTTCCAGGTAAATATAATTGCACCTGTTTCTATTCACTGAGCAAAAACGTTTCTACTAAATTTCGAGAAAGGTAAGATGTAACAAAATATAAAGGGTCGCGAAATTTACATATGTAAACTTTTGACATGCACAAGATCTGAGTTCGTTAGTGCAAACCTTGAATTGAAGTAAAACTTGTATGTTTGTTTTGTCTACAATTCGAAATTTTACTATGAAAATGGTTTTTAATATTAAAATATATACCATACCGTCTCTCTATTCATGCTGGTTAATATTATTATATTGTGTTACTTGTTCGTTGTTTATCTTGAATACCTCTAATATGTTTACCAGTTGGCTTGTGTGTATAGTACGAGCTTTGCTTAGTATCAGATTAGATGACGTGTGTAGCAACATTATGTAATAGTAGTTCATTCCCATGACTTTAGCTGCATTGAACGAACATTTTTTTGTCTTTTAATGATACAAAGTTTGTTAAATGAATGAATTATTTATGTAAGCGCCTGCGGTATAATTTGGCAAAGTTTCTAGAACACAAATTGTCTCATTTCAAATGTGAAATGACAATGACAATATTTTTATTTATATATTTGCGCAGTATTATCATTTTGTGTCCTACTCAAGGTCCTACTATTTATTTATAGTCATATATATTATAGTCATAAAAGGATTCTGTAAGTACATGAAAAAGTTATGGAAAAGTTTTCTTATAGAGATTTAAGTAGGAAGTGGAAACTTTTGTAATGTCGACTTGGAGTCACCGTGCTATTAAAACTAACTTTGAACCACTCTTGACTGGATAGTCTTGCTTAACAATTACGTGACTAACTTCCATGACAATTTTATCGCTTTTAAATCTATTATCTTAATAAATTTGACTACAATCAAAATTCATACTTAAGTTCGATATTATTCGGTATGAATTTTCATTTTTTTACTAAAAAATTGTACGTTTCAATTTTCAGACCTGTCATTGGCAGTGAAAACCCTTTAAATTTAAAACATGCTTTGTGAGTTGTAAGCTTACACCAAAATTCGGAATGGTTTGTTACGCTAACAGCAAACTTGCTCATGGTTTGTGGAATTCCTAACAAACTCGTTAGCATGTCCTTTGTATACGACAAACGTAAATCAAATTATATTATAGTAATTGCGTTAAATTACATTGGAAGTGGATTAAAATAAGATGGAGTTATGGGTTGATATAATATCTGTGTCAATTGTAAGAATAATTAATGTATAACAAAATATTTGCCCGCCTTTTACATATTATTTAAAATTGAGTTTGTGAGCTTTGATTATTTAAGTAAATAATCAAAGTTTGTGAGTTAGGTTGAAGAAAAAAAGAACAAGTGTTTATTACCAATAAAAATCAATCAAGTAAAAACTTAATTGATGATACAGCGTCATCAGCTTTTAAATATCATAATAAACAATGAATGCATCTGAGGCATGCATTTTGATTTAGAAATAAAATCAATTTAATACATGGGTTTATACATAGCTCTATATACTATATTACCGAAATTTACCATATCAATATTAGCTAGCATCCAAATTGATATACCTACCGTGCCAGATCTAGCCTTCAAATACAGGAACGATGCATTAGGAACTGCACTAATTAATGCGCCGATATAATTTAGCTCATTGAACCGAAAGCTCCGCTGACCCGTTTATTGGCGAATTATAAAATATCCAATTAACAGCCCACTTTTATCGTACAACTTGAAAGGGCGATGAGGAATTTCGGATTTATTCTCGACTTTTTAATTACTTAACTTGTAAGAGACGAAACGTGCTTGGATAAGGATTATTTGATTTCGTTAACTTTTTTGGAAGTTTCATTTTGATCTAGGGAAGAGTGCATTTTTTTTTCATAAAATAAATAAGTGCCAAACATGCAAGAAGATTTATCTCTCCCTCCTAACACATAAACTAAAATTAAAAAACACACACATCAACATTGATTGAAAACTTTCACATACTAAAGACAAAAGACCCTAGAAGCACGTTTGAATTCTTGGAACAGTACGTATTTTAACACTTAAGAATTTCAATATCAAGGGGTCTTTGAGGCTGTCCCTTCGTCATGGGAGTTGTACAATTGCTATGGGTATTGACTATGCCCTTGCTCGTACACGCATGTTTGAAAACTTACCTAATAAGGGTCTAATATCAGGACATAATAGCCTTTCTGTCGCTTAAAAATGGAGAGGTCGGGTTCGGCTTTTATATTCATGATCCTGATATTAAAGATGCATAAATCTCTGGTCGTGTTGTAGTTACAATAAAGTTGTAAAAAGTTTTCGTTTTATGTAACTGTGAGGGACATGTTTTGTTTGTTGTACTTTAATCGTTATGAATATTAGAAAAACACTGATTATAATTTTATTGATAAACATTTTTCCACAAGAATGAATCTTAGTAATAAAAGTTTTAGCAATGGCTATTTCCATACACATGTTTTTAATCAAGATATTAGATATAAAAAACCAAAACCTTTCCAAGCAACACATCGGAACATTCCATTTCGCGTGAAATCTAATCAGTATTCACGGCAGAATCGATGTGATGAGTCAAAAAAATCAGATTAAATCCACAAAGAGTCATTCAGAAGAGCTCGGGAAGACGCCCAAGTGATCGGAAACTTTGTCACGAGCGCAGAATTTCAATAAAGACGCCGAAAGAAATATCGACATCGGGACCAGAAATGGTTATATGGGAAACTAAACAGTAGCCCAATATGTTGGTTTTATGAGGAATTCGCGGTACGCAATATGTTTATTTAATGGCATCATAATTTACGGATTAGACGCGGGCACTTACCTTGTTATTGAACATTACTGAGATCATCTATTTGATACATGAGAGATTTTTTCGTAATAGGCCATTGTAGGTATAGCACTTAAGAAACAATTTTGGTAATAATAAAAATTACTTAACCGCTATTTGTTATGTCGAAATAAATGCTTGTAAAAGTATTAAAGGCTCTATGGATTTTACACTTGGAACAAATATTCAAATACGCCGCTTCAAGGTAGCGATCCCCTAAGATAATAAATCGCCATTTAACTCTCAGTTTTCCCGGTTTAATACGAGGACATCGGTATTTCGATAATGTGGCTGTTATCTTCTATATATCTCCCCTATAGCAGGAATTTAAGGGTGAGCATGCGAAAAAATACTCTAATAATGAGTATCGGGGACAGATAGCGAAACTTGTTTATGCTTTCAGTTGTTCTAATGCAGTCGGGCAACTCGTCGCCGGATGAGTTGTGCGATTTGTCGCTGGATTTCTTTTTTAAGCTGCTCTGTTTGGCGTAGCGGCCTGATTGTGGGTTGACGAGCATGTCATCTGCTATTGTCTGTGGTGAGTGGCTTATAGTTATAGTGGACTGTGTACTGAAAATAGACGGGAGCGTTTTGTTCTTGGCTCTGAAGACAGCACTTCTTTTGATTACGCCCATCAGGCCTAATTACGTTGGAACGCTGCATAACGCATGCTTGCTATACTAAGCAGACTACGGTTTAAAGCTCGGTTAATCTATTAGGTAAAGAATGGAATTAGCGCTGCTTTTATCTCGAAGGAGATCTCTCTATATATTTTTTCTGAAATACAGGATTAGTCGTGAATTAAGTGAATAATAACATTTTATACAGCACCTAAAAGTAATTTTTTACAAAAATGATCCAAATTTACATTTTAAACATAATTTCTTTTATATGATTTTAAGCTCAAAATGTATTATCATCAAAAAATTGTATACGTTTTCATATAAAATGGATTAAATCTACATTAAAGCTTAAGCTAAAAATGCTTCGTAGTTGTGAACATAAAAATTCCAGTGGATTCCCGTGTCAACGAATGCGTATATGAGAAACGCAACGAGGCATGTGAAAGTCGTCAGTCTGTCTGTTAAAGGAACGTACCGTCAGCAGAAATCATAAAAACGAATCGATAACACGAATTTAACCCTCCGTTTGAGACCCTCACATTTTCCGCGTTTTGATTTTCCATTGATTGAGTTTAAAATGCCCTCTCGCTATTTTGACAAAGCCGGCGGCCATTGGATAGACCTATGAATATATTTAATTCAATTAATTGCTATGAAATAAAGCTTCTGTGAAACACTCGACACTCAAGATGCAGGGGCCTAAAGCTCTTCAAGAATAATGGACCAAAGTTAGCAAGCAATCATATTGAAACTTGGCGTGAGCCTCACTTAAACTTAAGCCAACTTCCATAATGGTCCTATTCTTGATTAAAAAACAAAGTGAGAAAGTGTGAATTTGTCACATTTTATGATATAGGTACGATGAATTGGATTGAAATCCATCTACAAATATCGTTTCAAGTAATTAATTAGTTAATTTAATATATTTCATGCGCAGGTAATTAATATGAGCTTTAGCATAAGTTTGCTAAAGCTAAAGCTTATATTAATTACCTTTAGAATACACAACTTTCTTATCTTTAAACTAATTTACTCTTAATTAACATAGCATTACCTCAAATTGTCCCAAAATAAATAGCAACTTCCATTATGCGAATAAAGTATAAATTTGTATGATATCGAATTCGACAAGAGAGGATAATATTATGTCGATTTGTTTTGGGGTGAATTCATTGATGTCATCCTGAGTCAGGATGCTGGGTGAGTCAGCGTTCGAGACACGTGGATTTTATTCCAATACGCCGACAATAACATGAATGATGACAAACATTTTTATGGTTAAATTCAATAAAGAATACGAAGAATCCTTTATTACTTATTTTATTGCAATTTAGAATAATTTTAATTAGAATACATTAGCCTCCATAGAAGATGTATTTCCAGAACTTTACTTTATTATATTCAAACTTTTGTAGTCGTAAGGTGTGAATCATTAGTTCCAATAACATCACAATAGTGCATGAACTTATTTTAACTATGATTTACATGATGATGATAAATACTGTTTACACTTTCTAGATGTATAAGCTTTGCGTAAACATAATATGAAACTTTTACATAGGTATTGAAAAAATATGCAGTACAAACTTCGCTGGCTTTGTAATTTAAAAAAATCCATTAACTAAGTATTCTAAAGTAATTCGACATTCCCATGTTATCAGGTTGACAAAAAATTGGTGCCAGGCTATTGTCGTACTCTCTTTCTTAGATATAAGGCTGTGTTTTGCGTGTATTAGAAAATATGATACAGGTTTTCATTTTCGCATCCTGACAGGAAGGGAACGTATGACGGGCGTCCGCCTACAAAATCCAATATGACAAATTTGATGGTACGTGTTCTGAATGATTGCGGGTGCGAATTTATTTTGACTCCCGCCCGTCAATGAGGGGCTAAGATGTTCAGAACTTTGACGTTTGTATTATTTACATGAGTTTCGTATCTTCTTGACCAGCTTTTGCGGAATAGGAATAATATTTGGTTTTGGTAATCGAGATGTTGATGCGAAAGCTCTGTTTTTGTTTAGAAGATAACATGGAATATCCAACTTTATGGGATAAATGTAGAATTTTTTATTTAATTAGGCATCTGCTTCCGTCCTAAAATGAAAAATGACTTATAAAAACTTGAAAGTGGCAAGTTTTAAGTGGTATACGTTACAATTTACGTTTTTAGTTACAACATTAGTATTACTTGTACCTCTATCCCGATGAATTCGATGCAAGATAAATAACATTGAATGCTCTGAAATTCTAACAATTATCTCATAAAAAATCTCCCGTCCAAGCGCACTGTTTGCTGGACAAACAGCTTCTATTTGTTAACACCGCAATAAGAACGAAGGTTCAATACGATAAATATTTGTTGTTCTGCCTCCGGCCTGAAAGCATCGATTGGTAAATGTTACAGTAAAATGTTCCTGATTTGGGACAATCTCGATATCTTGGGTTCGCGTGAATAAAGATATAAATAAGATATAAAGTATTATGCGCGATGGGAATCCCTGTGCGATTTTTTAGAATACTATCTTTAAAGATAATATCACCTGCGAATAAAATTACAATCGAATGATAAGAAATGTAGGTACTATTATTATTAATCTATTGTTCGAAGAACATCTGTTGTTTCAATATAAATATAAAGATTATAGAAGTAAGAGATATCCGATAAGTTGTGTTTTGATTATGAGGTATTTTACACGTGCCGATTTTATTTAGGTATCTACTTTGTACGCTTAAATAATAATTTTATCAATATAATAATCATATTGATAATAATCGCAATCCAATTCTTTAATCAAACATGTTAAAGAGATAAGTTTAATGTATAAGACATTGTAATAAAATAACGCTTTTTAATACATAAACTAAAAATAATTCAAACATCCTCAGGCATATTTCCATCAACCATCAAAATCTCAGCAGCATAAGAAGAGCCAAATAGAAAAACTTATACAATCCCGGGTTACGTGCATCAGTGAGCGTAATATTGTATACTTTTCGCCTAAAAAGCCTTAAGCAATAGCCACGGGGTGTATTCTCGGAGCCTACGAATTCCGTGTGAAAGATTTAGTGGCAATAACGTGCGATGTTGGCTCTGAGCAATTCGATCTTATTGTGTTCGATTGGATTAGTCTCGCCTTCGCTAAGATTGCTCCCAGCTCGTACTAACGAACACGACTTTGTTAGCACATACGAAGATTACTTGGTAGGTGGACTGATTGATTTTAAATGGGATTGATATTAATTTAGACTGTTGAAATAGATGCTTTAATGCATACACAAACAGAATATGCACATACAACATAATAATATGTAGATAGAAAACCAATAAAGCACTCTCACCTACTCAAATCTACCTACTCTAGACTACCATACTTAAATAAAAATACACATTGAAATAGTACTCTTGCTTAGATTAAGATATATAATATAAGTTCCAATACATGTATGTAGTAGTTCTAATTGTTTGAATACATATTAGTGTTTGATTTTAGCAGTGTGTAAAGATGGTGTATGATGCAATGCAAATATGGCTTTTAAGAATCTATTGATAATTTGACATCATTGTTTATACACAAGTTTCTATATATAGCTTTTAACAAATTCTCAGTAAGCTTCTCATATTTTCAATTGAGATTACATAAAGCTCATTAGGTACTAATTAATGATTTGTAAGACATTCATATAACTATACTAAATAACAAGGAATTTGATTATAGAAATACCGATTACCTGTAACAAGGTATATTACATACCTAGTAGATATTATAATATTACGTAGCTTGCTTGCTTTTCTGTTGTTTTGAACCTACACACCCGATACTTTATATAACTAAATCTAAAATCTAATCAGTAAGTAATTAATTATATTCTATTCCAATCAATCATTTTATAAAACTCTATTCATTTCTTTTTTATCGAATAATTAATTAGTAGTCTATGATTAGCTATAGGTACTCATGTATAAAGATCGTACACAATTTCGTAAATGTGTGTGTGTGTGTTACAAAAGGAAGAAAAATTGAGGTTTTTACTTTTCGTTAGATACAAAAACAGAAGTCCATCAACGGTATTAAACTTAACAATCACTACATAGTATAAAACAAAGTCGCTTTCTCTGTCCCTATGTCCCTATGTCCCTTTGTATGCTTAAATCTTTAAAACTACGCAATGGATTTTGATGCGGTTTTTTTTAATAGATAGAGTGATTCAAGAGGAAGGTTTTAGTATATAATTTATTAGGTTTTAGACAAAGCGGGCGAAGCCGCGGGCGGTAAGCTAGTGAATAATAATTAATAGTCTCTGATTCGATACGCTTAGTGACAATAATTTTTCTTCATTGTTTTGTTGAAAAACTAGCTGGTAATGCGTTCCATTGTCAGTTCCGAACGCTTCTATTGTGATAAAGTACACTAAAATCTGTTTGAAAAATACTACAGTGATTGATGAAAACTCTTCCATCTGTTATTTTCATTTTTCTGCTTTCAGCCACGAAAAGTCGACGTAATATTGAAACCACGTGTTGAATAGCGAACATTTTTGAAGAACATTTTTATGAATAGAATGTGTTCTATTTTCGGTGGAATATTTCTAGTTTTTTCTATGTTTCAAAGGCTATGTTTTATGTTCGGTAGGATTGCTGTTGGTGGACATTAGTGACGACTAATTTAAAAGAGTAAGATACGCAAAATGTAATTGTTTTTGAATTCCTATTATTTATTTAAGAAGCGTACTCAATCGTTTCTATAAATATTTTATCGATAATACTTTAAAAATGTTAACTTTTCATTGAAATTAACCTAATAATGCAGCATTATGAACAAAAAACTAAACATAATACTTACAGTACTAGAACTTTTTATGTCAACATAACAGACATTGATTTGATTCAGTTGCAAGGGAACGAATGCTATGAATATCAGAATATCATATGAATTTTGTTGGAAAGTTTGAATTCACTAGAGTAGACTGCATACATAAAGCATGAAATTACCTAGACGTATTTGATGTATGTGTGAAGTGAGTTAATCAAATTTTAGTATCACTGTCTCTATGGCGTGAATATAATTTGAATATGTTAGGATAAGATATATCATAAACGATAGATTGTTTAAGATAGTTTTGATAAAAAAATGGTATGTTATCTTTATGATGGTACTCGTATAATAATACATTACTTAGATGACTAGTTTATAAAATATTTATTAAAGATAGGTAGGTACATTTTTCTTAGTATATATTATGTTACAAATAGATATTGCTATTTATTCTCACGATAAAAGATGTAAAAGAATTAATTGTTCTTACTTCTTAAATATGCAAAGGTGACTAAACCAGCTTACAAAAATGGTTTCATTTAGGCTCAATTGTGAACAACAATGCAAAGTCATAAAAAATCAAAATATACTTGACGGCTGAGCAAAATCCTACTCTTGAAAAAAAGACGTTTTTATTAAACCTTTATTGTCGCATCCCTTAAGTCTACGAAGTCTTTCGGTCATTCTTTTCTTAAAGACCGTTGTGAGAGGGGTGAAAATGAAATTAAATTCAGTATGAAAGGCGAGCTTAAAGGAGCCCTTCTATGAGCTATCCCCCATGATTTAGGAGGGTATAGAACAATAGTTTAATCGTCCAATTAAGCATTTGTATGAGTCTGACTCGAAGCGTCAGAAACTTTAGAATTCGTAAACGGTATGTCAGGTATTTTGTCGCTTATTTCAGTTATGACTTTGTTATTGTTATGATAATTTTATTGCTCAACGCCGTATTTTACTAATGACAAAGTATAAGAAGGTATATAAAGTTTGGAAGTGAAATTAACATTGTAAAGCTCTTTAATTACGGCTCTACACATTAAAATACTCGTATAAAGTGAGTAGTGGATAGATAATAAAGATATTTATATTTTCTTCCCTTCTATCTTACCAACAAAGGAATCTATTATAATTATTTGTATGTGCTATAGGTAATATAATAATATAACCACGCTTAGACTAATAGGAGCGGAACAATGCGGGTAAAACCATAGAGCACAACTAGTGTATACTAACAATTATATTACAAGCCAGATTCAATGCACTTGATACTAAAACAATAGGTGGTAATTAAAATAGTTATTTAACATTTAACATAACATTTACTGATACAGTAAAACATGCATATTATGATATAATATGTATGTTTCCAGTGGTTGCTAAGTGAAAGAAACTATACGGGGTCAAGTCCTTCAATAAGTAGGTAACTCGGGGTATTGTCCCACAATTCTAAGCATTTGTTTTTTTCTTGTTATATGCGCTATATCTGCATTAAATAATCTCTCTGCTTTAAAAGAACAAAGGTTGCATACTGAACGTATTAACTACTATATTATCTTTTATTCTTTTGTGTTTAGCTTATAAATTGTGGATATAGGATGCATAAGTAATATAGTAATGGATATTACTTATGCATCCTATACCCTTCTATTGTAAACAAAACTCCTACGTCCTGAAAATAACCATAGAGAATTAATTAATATTTTATATTCTCATTTCAATAACACTAGGACTCATAGACATAGACATATTCATATTATATTACTTGATAAAAATTGAAAAAAAAAACCGCTTCTTTTCTATCTCTATGCAGTCATATTTTAAAATATTTTTATCTTAAATCCAATAGAATTTCAATATAATCAATGTTATCATAAATTTGACTTACCTCGTGTGGAAGACAGTCCTGCCGTGAATCGGTCATAATTTCCGATTTTACGAACAATTGAACAGGGGTGCTTACAGCTTACAAAAGATTTTGGTAATATTTAAACGATTCTTAAAATATTGTTATCCTATAGAACAATTTTTGTGGAGTGAAAACTTTTTTAAGCGTTTTGTACTTTTCGGTAGGGGAAAAGCTTATGTTTTAAATTCAAATTTTTACACAAAAATTCTAAGTTGTAAGTTTTCAGTTCTATCGGCAATCCTCATTCATGACTTGATTTTTTATGATGTGAATTTTTAACTTTAAACAAATGTGTCTAAATATTATACTAAAATAAAATAAAAAGCAGTTTGAAAAAAATGGCCTAAGACGAAAAAAAATCCAAGCTCGTTCATTTTAATGTGATTAGGTTTTGTCCCTCCTTTATACCACTTAGACTAATGAGATACAGATTCTCTATAATGTCCATTGGGAATAAAATATGGAGATGATATTTTTTACACAATTTACTAATTGATGTATCGCGGAAGTGCTATATTAAAGAAATCATGTTGGAATCCCTGAAGACGCGGGCGTGATTACGATTTTTGGTAAATTTTTCCTACGCAATATTTTCGAATTACATGTAGGATGGAGGGAATTTCTATTTCAAAGACCTAAATAATAAATTAATAATGTTTGAAATCAGTCTCTACTACTACTCTTCAATTCTGTTTGTATTATATTTAAATTTGAAGAAGCTAATGATCGCGATTGCCTTAATTCATTTTGTATTCTCGTAGACATCGCACGCAAATTGAATACTGAGTACAAATGATGAGGGCGAGCTAACCATTTCGCTATTTACCCATTCGGTTAAATCCTATTTTAAGATTTAAATAAGTCTTTTCATTGTATGGAGCTAAATTGGTTCATTACCTCGAGACGAAAGTTTTAAATAAGTTTAGTGTAAAAATGTAGAAGCAGACGGTCTGCATTTAATTCAGTTGGCAGGATTTCAGACTATTTTTACAAGTGTAAACTAATAAATTAATCCTATTAAGCATTCGCAGATTCGTTGGATTCTCTTAAATGTAACAGCTTGTTGAATATTATTGTGTAAAGCATTCCGTAGAGCTGAATAATTGTAGAGAGGGATTTCTTGGAGAGAGTGGAATTTTTGAAATATTATATCACTGTAAATGCTTCCATTATTAATTCAACGTTTGGAACGCTAACAAAATATTTGACATACAAAACAAAAACAATATTTTGTTACTGTGCGAATTGGGACTTTAATTTTTAGGCCTTTAATTAACATATTTTATACTTAGATAATATTTTATGTCACCATAAATACATAATCGTAGTCTTATCTTAAATTAACACAGTTACATGGTTATATTATCATCATTTGAGGACGTGAATCTTATCATAATTCACTTTTATTAGTGACATACTCGTCTCATAATATCATAGATGTCTGACAATGATTAGATATTTTTTAACCTTTGATTTACTATTAATAGGCATTCTTTTATATCTTATTAACAATATCTAATAGATACAAACAAGTCTAAATCCCCGCATCATTGTTTTCCAATTTCTTACATCCGTACGTACATAAATCTTGATTATATGCAAATTTTATTTCATTAAAGCGGTAGGCTATACGCATTACACCGGTTGAGTTACTGCCAGCCCGCCCTTGGATTAACTAATGGCTGTTTATCTTATGGACCCTCTAAAATCTACTAAAGATGTGTTTCAATAATTAATTTATATTGAACTCCTAGATTTCAAACGATGGGAACATTTTGATCAGATATAAGTAGATTAGTTATACAATAGGAATGCTATTGCCATGAACGATTAAAATAATTTAGTTAGGTTACAAATTGAGATATAAACGTCACTTTTACGAGTATAATAATTAATAACATTGCTGATTTCAGGCTATAAAAAATTGTAAGGGCTAATAGTAGCGTAATGCTATCATAAAACACCAATAATTATTTTTATTTCTTATCAAAAATGTTCACAAAAAATAGTTCCAATTTACGTTTGATCTGTTACAACATTATGCAAAACGGTGATTTTACATTGCCGTGCATAGAATTTACGCACATAATTACAACCAATCAATGCTATTGACGCGTATTGCAACCGTAAAACAATAATTATCTACCCTCCGGTCGAGCCGGACAAGAGACTATTCATTTCACATTGTACGTGATTCAATCATCGAATCCATTACCATCCAAATCTGATAATAATCGCATTCGCTCGTTTTAATTTCAGTTTTAACCGGAACATGTAACATAAATCTCCCTGTGATACTATTGAATTATGGCAACTGCAGATATTGACGGGTAAATTGAATTTCAAACGATTAAAATGATAATTTATGCTCAGGGATGAAACGTAATTAATATTCAATATTTTTTTTTTCAAATTTACAATCTGATCAGTTACAAATTTAATGTCTGTATCACTATTTCTTTTAGGCTCTGACTAATAAATGTTGTAGAGAAAAGTTCCCGGCTTTAGTGAAAATTTGCAAGTTTTTTTAAAAGCAAAACGGTAAAGGGATTGTGCAGTTTATTTTTCTCATGGAATGTTATGCTTCTGACATGAAAGTATCGTCTAATGCATTTATGTATCGAAAGGGGAAATAATTTTCTTTGTACAAAGGCAACACATATTTTAAACGCACCTTTGCTGTGTTCTGGAAAACATTGCTCTTTTCGAAATGAGAACGCGCCTGTTTATGTTTTCACACAGTGATTAAAGTGAAGTGTCAAAAACAAAATAGCAAGATGGCGGGCTGGGGTGCCGCTGTTTTTCTCCGAGTATAGGGACGATATTACGCCTTTGACGGGGTGTTGATAGTTAGAAACTTGAAGATTATAATTTTGCTTTTTCTTTGTTGTACTTTCGATAGCGTCGCAAGAGTGAAAACATTTTCGGTTGCTACGACTCTTCAATTTGATTTTCCAGTGTAATTTGGGGTGACTAAAGCATTTCGTCGGTTCAAACCTTATCGGCGAGTTGCAGGGTTTTAAAACAAAAGGCACTAAGCCCACTTCAACGCTAGGGCGCTAAGGTGTGCTCCACGGAAACTTTTACTCTACGGAAAATCCTAAGAGATTACATGCTGAGTGATTGCTTTTTCTTAACTTGTGGGTATGCTCGTTGAAAGTGAATGTTAAGGCTGTTGCATACTATGATTTATGTCATTTTGTGGCGGGTGTATGTGAAAAGATACTTTACGGCTGTAACATAAAAGTCACTTTTGTGCGATCGATCCAGCTAGTTATGAACGAAAATTGTTAAATTGCTATCTCCCGACGTGATGCCTGAGCACTGAAATAGGGAAAGTTTTCTTATTATTTTTTATTTATTACATCTCCTGCTGTGTGGTGTGTAGTTATAGTAGTTAATCGAATAGTGTTATTATGATTTATTTGAAGTTTATTCAATTTACAAACAATTGATTATTTTTTGTAGGTATGCGATTATTTAAACAGATAAAATGAACTTCGATACGTGTTTTGAAATGATTGTTAATGGTAGTAAAAATTTGTGCAGCACATGAACAAATATAGAGTTCAAAAACACATTTAAACCCGAAAACACGCAAGTACATTAATCGTTTTAACGGCTCCAAAATGCAGCGGTGATTACACAGTTTCAATCGGACCGAGGTCGGAATATTTGTATTTACACCTGATAGCCACATCCGTGCCCACTTCCCTTTACAACCGCTATCGGTTTATACTACCGTTTGACCGCGGTTCTGCTTAATGTGGGTTATGTTACAAGTTTCATTGTAAAATTAATTCGTCTGTGGGTTTTTGTATGACTACTGTTTTACCGCGATTCGAAACAAACGTGAAGTGTGTTGCATTACATAGATAATCAATAAATAAGTCGATAAATATATTGATGATGTCATATTACTGTGATTATTTAGAGGACTACCTATATCCACTTTAATGTCACTGATGACTTTGCCAAGTAGTGTTTGTCCCAGTATTGTCTCAGCACTTTTGTTATATAGGTGATTAGTTACTTTGTGGCCACTGGATTCGGTTTTTGTATAACTACAACTAGACTGTTTTGTTTCGCAGTTTGTTAATTTGTCTGTGGGTAGCGGTTGTCATACTGGATATTTTAAAATTTATTTGATAGACGATGTATCCCAACTTTCCTGTAACTAATGACTCTCGTAAAAGTTGTGATGCATCCCGATATCAGTTTGACTTATTTTTATGGCAATTTTAGTACTGTTATTGATAAATTGTAGTTCATAAAAGTTGAGATATTTCCAAATCTGAAATTTGATTATTATTTTACAGGAATTGTTATAACTATCAC
The DNA here is from genome assembly GCA_907164665.1 of Colias nastes. Lineage (NCBI taxonomy): Eukaryota > Metazoa > Arthropoda > Insecta > Lepidoptera > Pieridae > Colias > Colias nastes. The sequence continues at coordinate 67,906 of CAJQZM010036868.1, forward strand.
TGGCAAATAAAAGTTAAACTAAATGTTCACCGTCTTTCTACAGTGTGTACTGTATGAATTCTAATAATGTTTTATAAAGAGTAAGTTATGTAGTAAATTAAGAAAGTTTCTTTATTTGTTGAACTGACTGCTGAATTACATACATCAATCATGAGGCAAAAATAACAAAGAAAGCAACAAAATGTCTTATTACAGGCTAACCCAATGTAATCCTACGTCTTCAACAACTCAATAATCTTCGGCTAGACAATATAAAATCATGACGGACTTTATTACACGTTTTGCGAAACCTGAAAAGGCGTCCGGTCATCTGAATTCGTTATAAAGGCACATCATTACAGCATCCATTGCGCACAATCTCCCCTGTAGGAGGTACCAGCCATTGTCGGCAAAAAACGTCCGGTCAGCTGCGATAAATATAAAATACATTTTGCCCGCATGAAAATATAATCCGGATTTGAAAACGTTATTCAAGCAAGGTATATTTGGAGATGACTCAGCATGGAGAAATTAATTTTTGGATTTGTCGTTGATAGGGATTTTTATAAGCAATAATAAAGATGAATAAGGATGGTACAAAATGAGCATTATTAAGAGTAAAGAACGATTGGTAAAGTAAAGTAAATATGGAACTACCCACGCAGAACGAAATTATTATTGGATACAATCGATTTTTGTGTGGGTGTAGCTTATAGGTACTGTAGGTGTTGGCTTAATTTGTTTTCAAAGACCGGTATTATATAATATCAATTATTTTTAATATCAAACAGGTATTTTTTCCAGAGTTAGAATTCAATAGAGAAATCTAATAATGGCCCTCGAAATTATTATACTTTCATTGAAGATCGATTGGGGAAAGAAGCCAGTGGCTATAGTTGAGCCCTTTGGTCCTTCGTTATTTTCCTTTTAGGTTGGCAGCACAATAGATATTCATAACTATGTCGCTTGTCACATAAATAATGCCATAGATGCCACAAATAAGCTACATTTTAAACTATATCGAGGAATATAAACTCAAGCTGTTGTACAATAAATTGCTTACAAAATAATACTTAACTCCTGTAGCCAGTATAAAAAATAAGTACCTACAGGATAACAGAAATTGCTTTTAAAACTATTGTTCAACGGATGCTTAGTAATTGAAAATACGGCATTGTTTTGTTACAATGCTAGTACGAACAGTTAATCCATTATTATAATAATTAAAACATTTGAAAGGACTTTTATATTATTTATTATAATAATTCTAGGCTTTTTTTATTTTTATTCAGATAAGACCGAGTTTCTACTATTTATGTAAGAACCTGAAGTATTATCGTAATAAAAATACAAGGTCTAGTAATTAAATAATTTGCAAATGGAATAATTTATATTATAATATTTCGTGTAACTTTATAGCATGTATTTTTAAAGTTTAAAACTTTATTCGCTTTTTGATAATTCATTACTTGTATCATTGTTTTTCTAACATTTTTGTGTTAAAAATATATTTAAATAAAGCATGACTGTTGTCAGTTTTATATGATGAAATCAGAAATGGTACATTGTGCTTACGATATATTATAATCTTTTTATGCTCATTGTTTCATAATCTCTGTTAAACTCAAATATTTTGCTTTTTTATTCCGCCATGTTTTATAACAAGCATCATTACTGAATATTAGAATTTGATGGCTACGTGCGTGAAACAATTAAGCATTTTTTCAGCGAAAACGCAATTACAAGCAGATGACGGGTCATTACGAGTTCCACGTATTACCGGATAGATTTATATGCGAATCCCCCGCTAAATTGCTTTTTATTTCGATTAATACCTCAAAGTTGTGTATAAAATGAAAACATTAATGTGTTGACGTTATAATGTGAGATTTATTAAATGAAACGTATATTAATATGTATCTTGGTGCAGCTAAACATATAGAATAACATTTTTTTTCTAGGATTTTTATCCCGAATTCACTTATTGTATAACAATTATATAGTCCTAAGAAATCATACTTTTACAAAGCTTAAGCAATCACATATCTACTGTAACTACCTACTGAAAATCAATATTAATCGATATGGAATAACATTTCATTATTTCGATTGAAAATGGTAATAATTACAGTGCATTATTTTAATTTCAGCATTTCATTTATTACTATTAATCTCTTTGATATTCATTCTCATTAAATCTCTTCGATATTCGCAAATTATCGGTAAATGCATATCGGTAAATGAATATTGAAATAATCAGTTTAATTGATAATAAACTGTCGATGAATTGCCTAAAATAAAATGAATCGGCAAACCACTCAAGCGTCAATTATTGTGACCAATTAATTATTGTTTACTAGCTGTGTTAATTATAGTTTTACCCACATTGCTCAGCTCCTATTGATGTTAGCGTGATAGTATATAATCTATAATTCTATAGACTTCCTCGATAAATAAGGTATCTAACGCTGTAAGAATTATTCAAATAGGACCTCCTGAGATAAGCGAGTTCAAACAATTAATAATCTATTAGTATAGATTTTCATGCCACACGAGAATAGTCCTTAACAATGACGTTGCAAATATTTGCAATGATGCGAAACTACGTACCACATGATGTTTCCTTGGAATTTCCTTATAGATGCTGTGAGTCAAGATGGTAAAGTACGTAACTTCAAAGGTCTCGAAACCTGGCTAAGGACATGGGAAGTGAGAGTCATCGCTTGATTCATACAAAGTGATGCAAATTGTTGTACTTGTATCATTAATAGGTGGTGAATATGCGAGCTTGCTTCACAATGGACGGAACTATTAACTAAGGGTTGGGTAATGGCGGATTGCTCACTTAGGGCTGTCTATAATGTATTTTAAATGAAATTGATGAGTATGATATAATCATTTTTATAGTGCTATAGTTTGTGAATTGAAGTTGAGCAATATACCGCTTTCTCCGTACCTCTGAATGTTATGAATGATTAAGGGAATATTTTTTTTTATTTAAAAATTGTAATGAAATTGTACTATAAAACAAATAACGCAATATTTAAGCATCGAAGAAGAGACAAAACACAAAAAAGCGCTTAAAAAACTGTCATAATTTAATTAAAAAATACCTTTTTCAATTTTCGCACATTAAACATTGATTATTATCTCACAAAATATCCGTTTAAATACACGTTCCTCAAGGGCGTAGGATAACAATACGATAAGACTAATTGGGGCGTTGCGTTGGTTCATTATGTCGTCAACGTCATAATCGATGGTAACCACAATTAATCACGTATCTCGTTACCTTACCAGCCTGTCACCGTTACTTTGCGATATCCAATGTTATCTATTAGGATAATAAGCGTGCTATGGGATTATCTGTACGCAATTTGGAATGTTTGTAGTACACAATGTGCTGGATTATGTTTAAAAGGAATGCTGTTATTATGCATACTGGTCTTAGATTGAACTGTTATAAAATATTTCTTAGTTTCACATAGTGTTTTGTGATTGTTGTTTTAAAGAAAAAAAGCAATTGATTATAGAATGCAAAACGATCGATACATATTTTACTATGCTTTAAAACTGATAAAAAATCCTGTATAATTTATTTTAAGTCTCAACTGTTAGATAGATAGAGACGATATTGTACTCACATTCTAATGACCACATGTTCATTTATTCTACACATTTTCGACCCGCTTTTATACTTAAAGTAAACTGGAATGAAAAAAAAAATATTTACACTAATTTAAAATTTTGATTTACGTTTTTTAAATGTCCAAGTTTTTTAAATGAATTCGGTTGTTAATGTAAAAACAGACACAGAGAGACAAGAAATTTCCCATTACACATTCCAATGTAAAATGTTCGAAAACAAACTGTAATGATCTTAAAAGCATTTGAGACTTTAAAAAGTGGTGGTGAAATTTCCAATTCAAATTATGCAAATAATGAGAGTCTAAAATTCTAAATAAACTACATTAGCATATTTTAGCAAAATTGCACGTAAACCTGACGCTGTTCTACTTTGTCTAAAACCATTTACTGAACTGGAGAGTTCATAAATTAAGTTTACAAAATTTACTATGGTAGTGGCCTTCCGTTAATTATTTTTTGATCTGTCTAGTTTTGGATTTACAAAATAATAATTCTCTAGAGTTAAATACTAGCGCCTGTAGAGTGTAAAGTATGTATTTAAAAATCAGATTATAGTCTCAAAGATGTATGTTTTAGTCTGTGGTTTTAGTACACAACTGGTTCTACATGGAAAGATCTACCTATATATTATATAAAACATATCGTTATATTTTTATAGTGTTTGAATTAAATGAGGGATATTTTAAGATAATTTTTATACATGAGAGTTAGATAGAACTACTTATAAATGAGAGTTAGTTAGTGTTCAATTGACGTAATAAAAATATACCAACTTTTTTTTATATTAAATTCATTTATATATAATTATAGTTATTTATAGATATTCTTTCACCTTTTTAAATTGTATTTTATCTATAATAACGAACTCGACGTATTATAAGCACTCTATTCGTTGTGTGCGCGATAACAGCGCCCCTAGTGGCCGCAACTATTCAGGACTTGTCATCGGTCAAATCATGTCAACTAGATGAGATATTTTTGTGATATTGATTTTCGACTAGTTTTTCAACGAAATTGAAAAAAATAGTGTAAAAAGTGAGTGTGTATATTATACCTAGCGATTTTCTTCCTCGTGAAAAATATGGATATTATAATACGCACGGGATTTGAATCGATTAAGCATAAAATACATTTCCAACCTCAAACTGAGCAAAAAGGAAAAAAAATTAGTATAAGCACAGCATGTGAGAGAAGTGGAAGAGCTTAGAACGAACGGGAAAAGCTTCTTAATAAGAGCTCTGATCATAAGACAAACGTCTGTGACACAAACTCCCTACAAAACATCATTAAATGTGAGTACATACCTATCTACATATCAAGTTATAGAAATAGTATATTTGAGTTAGCTTCATGTCAGCTTACTTATATTAATTATTTTATTGTTTATTTTAATTCCAGATAAATGATGAACGTGTTGTTACAAATGTTAAGTGCGACTGTGTTTACAATCAAAGTGGCAAGTGTAAGCATGTTACTGCTTTGATACATTACAAACGAATAAAACTTGCACGAACTGTTTTTCCCGTTGTTTTTACAATTTACGACACAGCATGTACTATGACCCATATCGCAAATTTTTACGTTTTTACTTAAAATTATAAAGGAAGATAAGAAAATAAAGCAATTTGACACATGACAGCCCAGAATTAATTCACATTTCTGCCACGTCGTGCGCTACGGTCGATTTGCCGTTCCCCACCACCCACTTCGCACATAGCGGATAGGACACCGGCTTTATCCGTCGGCCGCCATTGCCTTTCAATAAAGTTTTAGTTAAAGCTTCTAAAGAATATTCATGAGAGCCTTTTTTACAGGTAAGGAGAATTCAATTGGCGTAGCGGTGAACTTCTAAAGGTATTTAAGTACACCCTTGTTATAATTATAATTATTTATTGCGTGTGATTGACTTTTCTTTTAAAGTGTTATTATTTATAACTGAGGAGCCTTATCTCGAAAACGTTCAATCAACTTATAACTCGTAATTTGACCTTCTAAGTCGAAATTCCACTCAGTACCTATTGTTTCATAGAGTTAAATGTTTTTCAAATTCTACATGTAATATATATTATATTAACGTGTGGTCGCTAGCAATTAATTCAGAACTGTAAAATATAATATTGCGCTACCATTCAGAAATTAATCATAAACTTAATTAAGCGCGTGTCAGTGAAACTTTGTAACGAATGCTAAAATATGAAGGTAATTCAAAAGGGTAACTATGTATCAAAATTATAATTACGGTGCTATGGGTGAGTCATATGGAAAGAGGAGATGTCCACTTAAGTGTATTCCGTTAACCTCTGACATTATTACGAAGACTTATTATGTTTTGTAACGCGATCTTGTAAACTGATATCAAACAAAAAGGTCTTTTGTTGCGCCTAGCCGGTCGCCTCTATGTTTAAATACCAGATTATAGTAGTATGTATTCTCTGGTCGTGAATGTATGTTGTGGGTTGTTGGCCGTATGTGTAATTTTAGCATTTTAGCTATGTGTTTTTCTACTACACCTACTTCGTTAATAGCCAGTGAAATAAGTAAAAAAAAAAACTAAAAAAATAATGAATCAAACTTCAAAGCACATTTTATTAAATCATGAAAATTCATTGAATCAAAGTTTTTACGTACGAGTATTCGTGACTACTTTTGTGAGCGTAGCGCCGACCGCGCAAATTTTTGATACCCCATGCGAATACACCCACCCATGTTTTATTATAACATTGAACATTTTTTCTCCCTAATAAACGCTGATCATCAGAACATGTTGAAAAAAGTGTAAATAATAATATTTAAGGCACACAGAAGAAATCACGTACTTTTCAGGAAGTGGGAATCACACCCGAGGGAGCTAGCCGAGATTAACGTGGCACGTCTGTCCTGCGCCTTAAATCACATTACGGCCCTTTTTTGTTTAATGTCTTCGATGGACCCTAAACTTAGGAAATTTCATTTACCTTTATAAAGCTACTTTTTAAATAAACTTCAAAGGAACACCGCAATTGTCCGGCTAGCGTATTTCCAAACTATACATAGCCAGAACGCAACCATAGGAAACT
>CAJQZM010036869.1:0-29806 GCA_907164665.1 Colias nastes
TCTCACTGATTATTCCCTTTGAATCATACTCATTTTAATCGAATCTTTCATTCCTTTCGCTCACTCATAAAACAACAGGGACAAATGCATTTTCAAATGACAGTTATAATATTGTCACGTATGTAGTGTGATGAAATCGTGTCTAGGGACTTATGTAAATTAGTGATCCACATTATAGCCCATGTTATATTTTATATGCAGTAAAATAAAATTTATAATCAAGTGTCGTAGGTAATATTATATGTGTTGTAAAACCGGGATAGAAATAGCTCGCTGGAACGATTTATTTGTTTTAGTCTCGTAAAATTCCGTAAAAATATACAAGCATGTTTTATACTTTTTCGTATTCAAATTGTACTTTTTATTACCTTTCTTTCTTTAAGTTTAACATAGAACTACATAGTATATGTACAATATAATTTATAGAAACTTGATAGTATGGTCTAAAACTACATGTAAGGTAAAAAGTATGCCGCAAAACTACATATAACTAGAAAAGGCCAATTTGTATACAATATATATGGTACAATTTAATATTAAGAACATTTTACATAAATTATAGAGCACGTTATAATGCCTATAAAACGCCTACAAAAAACAATTATGAAGATTCGTTCCCCGATTCGGATTAAATCGAGAGTAAATTCGTAACGGAATGATAAATTATCTCTATGCCTAATTAAATAATTCCACTCGTAATGTTTTTAATATTTAACAATAGAAATATTGATTATTTCTTATTTTTTTTTTAATCAATTTCTGTTGCTCTACATAACAAAAAGATCTTGAATGTTCATATCGTTTCAATTATCTCTCTTGCCGTCATGTGAATTGTAACATGCTAATTACATTACCATATGATACAAATGATCCTATTGCACCTTATAGTCCTTATATGACGTTATATTTCATATCCTATTTTGACTGCATAATTATAAAGTACATAACATAAATAAATATATTTCATGAGAGCATGTTTTCAAATTGAAATATTATACTATTTTTACCTAATAAAACATATGTATCTGTTAAATTAAAATGGGTAACTTTCCATGTGTCCAATGTTTCAACATCTAATAAACTCTATAAAGCAAATATATTGGTACTGTATATTTAGGCGAAGTTCTTAGATCTTTACCAATTATTTATGCGTACAATATAGTTCGGTACCAAATTACAGTAATTTCACGTTGTTCCCAACACAAAGACGTCAAGCCTTTTAAGGTTGTGTAGGTGGCATTATAACCTAAGTGGAGTCCCTGCTACGAGTAACACCCACGGTACTAGTAAGTACTCGGAGTAACCAGTTTTTATATTATTAAAAATATAATCTTGAGGCATTGAACTTGCATCTCAAAATAGTTTAAAAAATAACAAAATATTAAACTATCCCGTCGTTATTTCGCAAATATTTCCATTAAGATTTTTCAGCTTTAAACAAGGACACGTTTTTTCCTCATACGTTTTCCCCATTACTTCAAGATGAGACGACAGCTTTTAAATTGATAATTTATTTCCAACAAAAGACTATTGTTTTGCGAATAATGAAATCACCCGCATCACGGGCGTTTGTTGGTAATTCCACACCACGTACACATTACAATTTATGATGTGTTATTTTAAATAATAGATTATGAAAATAGCTATATAAGCGAACATTCTGGATCGTAAAGAATTTGAGATGAAATTTCCTTGTCTTGTAAGTAGATAAAAATAATAACAAACGGGACAAAGAGACTAAAGGCTAGACACATCGTCTCGTCTTCCACATAAATATTAAAAGGGCATTGCCCTCTGTACTAGACTGAAATGTAGGAAAAGCGCAAGAAAAATCTATAGGTTCTTGGCTGCAACCCAGACGCCTTACAGTAGGAAGTTTACTATATTTACTCGTAGATAAGAAATATGATCCGCGCGAGCTAAAGCTTGTTAAGTTATAAGCGATTAAAATATTTCTTAGAGACCATACAATTACCTCCTGCATAGCGCATTATTTTATACTTAGTAAGTATTCGTAAGTAGACGGGAGAACGATGAACTTTGTTTTTAGGTTTGTATGTTTGGTATGTATTGTTGCATATTCACATATTATGTTGTAGCGAAAATTTCAGTATATATTAAACTACAAACAAGAAAGATGCAAAATGTCACTGAACTCTAATAAAAAATAAATTGTGTTCATATAAAAATTAGTAACAAAGCTCTTATATTTTTTTGCATTAGTAGAAATAGTTGTAGTTCGTTGACCTTGACTCTCATCCGAAGAGTTGACCCACATACGAAAAGACACTACTACTTGGAATACATCCAATACTAAGGTAGTAGAATTAATATATTATTTTTAGGTGAAGTGTTACAGTTTCTTAAGGAGATTGACTTTCAGGTAGATAGACAATACATTGAGACAATATTTTGAAAATATCCTATGTTTTAATTAAAGAATATTCATGCCATGTTGAGCAAAGAAATATAAAAAAACGTTCGGGAGATGATACGATAAACTATTTGATGTGCTATTTAAAAGGCGAAGCTCTAAATTGAAATTCAATTATCGGACAAAGGATTCCTACATCCATACTAATATTATAAATGCGAAAGTAACTCTGTCTGTCTGTCTGTTACTCAATCACGCCTTAACTACTGAACCAATTTGCATGAAATTTGGTATAGAGATATTTTGATACCCGAGAAAGGACATAGGCTACTTTTTACCCCGGGACATAGGATAGGTTTTATCCCGGAAATCCCACGGGAACGGGAACTATGTGGGTTTTTCTTTGACTGCGCGGGCGAAGCCGCGGGCGGAAAGCTAGTTTTAAATAAACCTTTGATATATTTTTCCTAATAGCCACAAAATACAAAACTACATACGTTTTTCACTTACACCGAACACGGAATTGCATTAAGATAGTCATATTGCATTTCGGACAACGCGGCCTTTATAGTAAATTTTATCTTGCGAAAATGTTAATATCTCACCGATGCTTTATGTTCTTCATCGTGTTAATAAGTTAAAGGTAAGTGGAACACTGGGGTCGTTAATTGCCTTGATTGATATTTGTGAAGAACTCATAATTCACGTTTCGTAGGTGTTGCAAGTAATTAGGAATTTTTAAAGGTGTTATGTTGTCATTGATTTATTTATGGAACGTGTCTGATGTGATGTTTATTGGTTTTAATATGCATATAACAGTGCAGCAGGAATGAATTAAATGAAAGAGTGATATACTAAACTCTACATATTTTAAATATGTTATCTTATTTGTATAGTGACTTTAAATAAAGCTTTTAGGTGTAGGTATATGCAATGTATATGTGTATCTATTTATGGTATTTGAGGCTTAATTTAGATTGAAACACGATGATGCAATCACTTATTCACGGTAACAAACTGACACACGATCGGTGACATTATTTGTGTCTACCCTCACTTATATACCAAAGCAATAACGGTATATTCTAAGAATTATACCCATATACAAAATATTTCTATTTGAAACATTGATGGAATATCTCCAATGTCAGACTGGTAGAAGACCAGTTTTTTCATGACAGCACTTAATCGCCATAACAAGAATAATTGCCAAATAGATTCGAGCCATGGTCGAAGATTGTCGGTCAATGCTTCATGTTTTTGTTGATAAATCGATTTGCTGATTGTGTTGAGATGTTATTAACCAATGTACCTATTCTGAGCTTTATTAATAAATGATACTTGATAAATATATCAAAGATAATTATAAGTATTACCTATGAAATATGTTGTTAACTGAAATCTTATCGTCTACAGTGTAGAATCGTAAAATCATATTATACGATAACGTACATACGATTAAATTGTATCAGAGAAAGGATTAGTTATGTTTAAACATAACATATTTCTTTTGTACCTTTGTTACCTTAAGGTAAGAAATTTGTTCGTAGGTATGAAGGTAATAGGTATATATAGGTAAGCATTCTAGAGAAACATGGAAACGACATTCCTTAATCTTACAAATTAAAAAGTCTGTCTATGAACAAAAAGTGATACAATTATCTAAATAAATATTAATTGAACTTTCCAAGATGGATTCCAGTTAGAAATGTGTTAGTGATATCGAGCTGTTAACCCGGTTTGTGAATTGAAAGTTAAATTTAACCGAGAGTAGAAAAATATATATATCTATATACATATATATATAGTCAGTTATTTTAATCTAACAACTAACTAGTATTGCAAATAATTTGTGTGTTTATATAAATTCTCAAGTCCCTAGAAAATGTTATTCCTCGACAAATTACGACTGCAGTTGCAATAATTTTATTGCAATCACCATTCGCGAACGATAATCTGAAATTGCATTAGTTACTTCACCGTTAGTTCTATTTTCAAATTGCTTGCCCAATAACGGACACTAACTTTGAATTCTTTAGAATTTATCATTCAATGACTCACTCACAAGGTTCAACAATAAACTATAGATGTAGAGAATGAACGAACGAATAATGTTTTGATCTTTTTAAATCAATTAGTTCTTTTTATATTTAATTTATTCGGATAGTGTTATGTTCTAGAGTCAAGATATTCGGAGAAAAGGAATGAATGAAAGGGATAAGGGATTTAGGTCGCCGTCTCTACTTGGCAAATGAAATGGCGATATAACACGCAGCAATTAAAATGCTAATGTAATAAAATTGCAGACAGGATGGACTCGTGACTACGCTGTATTCTCTCCTTCAAAATATTTTACATTGGGGAAATTCGTTCAAATATATTGCTCTTTTAGTGCATCGTCGTTGCACATAAATGATTAAAATTATCATGTGTTAAACTATTTCATTTATAAATAATAAAAGGAGAAGATAAATATGTGAAGATTTACGACTAATAAGACTTTTTCCTTATTTTCTGTCACTGAGAAAGATTGAGTTGGAAATGAACTGTTCATTAATTATAATTACATTCAAAACATTCTGGTTCACGCGTTCACGATTATTAAAAATACATCTCAAGTGTTCGAAGCCGGTCATATGTTAATCTTATTAAAGTAACGAGTAGTCAAGTAGCAAACCGGTCGGTTAGCCACCTGCTTTTTACCCATATCGATGTGGCGATTTAATGGATAATGTATGCGAATTAAAAGCTCAGTATTATATTATGCACTGATAGGTGTATTGATTAACTTACTGACTGACTGAATTAATCGTTTTTCATAATGATGCATCATGTATTCAAACTAAAAATCAAGATCTATATTTTGGAAAATTAATTATTAGTCAAAATGATTCAGGATTTACCATTTGAGGAACTTCCGTCACCACAAAATGTAAACATTAAGGGCGGCCGTACACGGACCGCTTCAAGCAGTTGAGGCCGACGGACGGCTTGAAGCCGCAACCGCGCGGTGAACTAGACATTCATTCACCGGACAGCACGGTTTGTAGCGACAGCACGACCGACCGCTAGAGCCGTCCGTGTACGTCGCTCAGCCGTTAACAGCTGCTCAAGCAGTCCGTGTACGGCCGCCCTAATATAAAATTATCTTGTCATTGACGTATACGCATAATAACATAATTACCTCGTAATTAATAACAAATTGGGTACTTCCGTCCTTTACTTGTGCCGTGTCCTGTCTAAATTAATTCTAGAAAGTCCTAAAATAATAACAAGGTATACACACAGTTGACAGATATATACTACGTACATACAGTTAGGAAACTAAGCCCCCCCATGAAATTATGACGTATAGCTATAGGGCTGTTACTTTTTGATATTTAACCGACTTGAAAAATAAAGGAGAAGGTTATCAATTCGGCCTGTATATTTCTGTTTGCTTTTTTTCACAGTTGATTTTGTGGTAATTTGGAGATTAAAACCCGTTAAAATACAAAAATGGTGTAGCCTAAATATGAATTTACAAGAAGAAACAATCCGAATTAATACAGCTTGTAAAAGTAAATACGTTTTTATCAGTGCTATATTTCGAAATCTAGTTTTGTTATGGACGCCGAAGGCTATTTAATGTACCTAAATTATTTATAATGCTTGATATTTGTATTATACATATATTCAATAATTATTTTAAACCAGAATTTACAATACTTGTATGTAGGTATACCTACTAAATTATTTTTAAAACGATAAATTAAATTAAATTAAAAAACACAAAATATGCAAAAATAAATTAAAATTATTATTATACGAGCATAGAACCTCTACCTTTTTGTTTTAGGAAGAAAAAGAAAATAGTTTGACAGGCTTAGTGCTTGACAAAGTGGAGACGCCACGTATCGATAAAAATACAATAATTATAATATCTATCTTTTTCTTCCCTAATATTTACGTAATTATGCACATAAATTTAAACAAGATTTTTTTAAGGTTTCCATTTTTTATATTTTCGTGCTCTTCTAGATTGCGTAAAAAATAGATGCGATCTTTAAACAGACTGGACTCCTAATAGGTACTATTTGTAGCTATCATTTTGATAGAAAATATGTCAACATAATATAAAACTCATACTGCCATATCTATAGAAATTAAAAAATAGTCTCTTTTTAACTTGTAGTCAGATATGGTATTTACAAATATATTTATTGAAAGGGCTACAAACTGAAACAATCGATATTTATTTAATGTGAATTGACATCACTTTAAACTTTTTTCCATACTATATTCAAAATCTGTGGATGTGTCACCCGCTACTATCGATCCCCCTCAATACCCTTGTACAATAAACACGCTTGATGGGGGGGGGAGCCATTTCGAACATTTTGTATGAAGTTTCCTTACTGTATGTATCTGTATATTGTGGTATACAGTACCGCACAAGTTTATCAATCGTATATGTTTGTATGTGTCCACGTCGCGGCGCCGCGCCGGCCAGCGTACACCGATATACAATTGGATTGGAAGAACCCAGTCATTATTTACTCCTGGTGTTATATTTGCAAATATAAATAAACTGGTGATAATAATTATTGTGTTTGCTGTACACGTCGAGCGATCACCGATAGATTAAATTCCTTGTTAATTGTTATATGTTAGAACATGGTAAACACATGTAGTTAGGCACGGATAAAGAAAATCTTCAAGAATTATAGATATTAAGAGCCTTTTCATTCTTACTAAATTTATGATTAAACATTCAAACCGAATATTTGACTAAAGCTTTTTTATCTATGAAACGGCAACTTATTCAATAAACATATATTATGCTTGTTATTTAAACCTAGTTGCGACTTTATCGTTGTTCTGTTCAAACCAATTATAAATAAAATATTTCATTTGACTATGACATAAACAATGTCGTTATAATCAATCATGTATATCTTTACATAATTGCTTATCTTATAATGGCTATGAAAATTAATAAGCAATTAACATATTCCAAAACAATTATAATGTAATTTGAATTTTGTATGTAGATCGTTGTATAAACCAAGAACGCTTTGTATGTAAATGTTCGATACAATAACATTCTTTCCAATGATCTATATTGAAAAATTAACATTTAGGTATAATACCACTTGTTTTAAACTAATAAAATATTTTGTCCTTGAGTTGTATTCACCAACAAAATATTCGAAATATTCACAGAAGCTTGCCGCTTCCACAGATTTTAACTCTTGGAATGCTGTTATTTTAACTAGTTTCAATCTGAACTGCACCGTGCTAGCAATTACGTTATTTTATGTCTAGATCCAGATGCCAACTTCTCCATATAAAGAGCCCTTTGCCATAAAGGCGGAATTCAGTCCATTACCTTGCTTTTAATCTTAATTAAAGAGTAGTTCTTTGTTAACGAAGGTATTCAAACTTGTAGGGGTGCATGGTAGATTGTAAAAGTTTTTCCTTGATTAAAGTTGTGAAGAAGAAGATGTGATTGAGCTCAATAATAAAACTTGAAATTTTTGAAGGTATATCTTTCAATACCTATAACTACAAATATTTTATTATGAATTGAAATATAGATTTAGATAGAGCTTTTAAGCACATATTTTCACGTATTTCCCACACATTTAGGTAGTAACTAAGAATATTTTCTGGGCTTATGATAACGTCTTATAACGTCTTTTGTTATATAAATTGAGATGCCTACAAATTTTCTTTATTGAGTAAGTAATATCTGACTTCCAACAACAAAAACATGAGTTTCAACACATCTAATTTACAATATTCTTCACAGAGCAGAAGATGTACGATCGAGCGGTTCGATGACTGGTGTCCTGGACAGCAAGAGACGCTGACATATCAGCAGGAAGTCACTGAACCTGGACAGCACTTCAAGCCGAAGTTCATGCTGAGAAACATTCGCAGCGGCGCGGATGACAGCGTGACGATCGATTTTAAATCTAGTAGTAAGAACCCAAAGGTATGTATTTCTTTGTTTTTACAATTATCAAATTAAAGACCACATTTTTAAAAAAGAGTATTCAGTCTTCATCTAAACTGAAGTGTTAGGAGCTTACGGTTTTTTTATGTTGTGAAATATTATTTCACACATATTATGTTGAAAACAGAGATAAGCAAAGAGGACTTTTTTTAAAACACATAAAAAATATTAACTATGACTTAATTTCTAGTATTTACTTACGTACAGATTAATAATATTTTATTACTGGTTTTACAAAAGCTACCCCCACACCAAATTTATTGAAACATTTTTTCTGTTTTTCTCTGTTGTTATCACCAAATTATTGTAATAGTCTCAATTTCAATTGCATAATAATACAATCATTAAACCATTAAATATTGTTATTACAATTAACCAGAAAATGTACCAGGCCTTATTATTATATACTTAGAGAAACAGAAGTATTTTCTCACAGTTTCTGATTAAATTTTAATTGTACATGCCCATAGATTATGCGAAATATGTCATTACGTCAGGTAATCATTATTACCATAACAAGATTATAATGATGTTTTTATAAGACTCGTGAGCGTTGCTGTAGGTAATTTATAGATCATGCAGCTATTTTATTAAGCAAATATATATCTTCCTATAGTTATGATATATATTTTTCAGAGTAAACAACTTTAGAAGTACGACACTTTGTAACGTACTTATCTTAAAAAGTTTGGAACTTCTAACACCTGCTCTTATTTGTAGAGCGGTTATTATGTCTCTATATATATTTTGTATTATCTTCCCTTAATTTTATCTATTATGATAAATTGTTCAACACACATGCTACATATCCCCTGCGTAGTCTCCGTTGATTAATTGCAATGGACAAAGTTGAAGTTAACGCATTATCTAACTGTTAAAAAACTATTTATATTATGTAAAACAATCGTTGCCTTGAAATCTTTTTAACATAATCTTTTATTCTAGATTGATGTTGTGTTCAACACAACACAAAGCAGTTTGAGTCCTGAAACGAGCGTCAAATGTGAGAATGGAGTTTGCCGTACCACCATTGAAATACTAACAGATACCGACTTCTGTGAAGCCAAAGGACATACTTCAGAGTTCTTCAATATAAAGCTAAAAGTAGATAATATAAGTGAAGAAGCAGTTATGAAGTTCCACGTCCCTTGCGCGTGTGGTTGTAGTGAAAAAGTGGAATTACGGTCGCCAAGGTGTAATGGACGAGGAGATTTTACCTGTGGCGTGTGTACTTGTGATAAAGATTGGTAAGATATTGTTTATCAGAAATGTAAAAGGGATTTAAAACTTCACAGATATCATTACTTTAATTACATATTCATCGCTCTACAAAATATTATTCATGTCTCTACATATTATTCGTAACGCTTCAAAAATTGAGAAAGCCTCTGATGTTCAATCTTCTAAAGTTTCATTTTGAGGAAATTTAGTTTTTTTTCATGCTAATCGCAAGCTCTTCTGTATTTACATATTTAAAATGTGTAACCTAAAAAAATAACAAATTTAAAACCACTTCATTAATCAATGAAACGAACTTGCTATCATTTTAATGCCCAACCAACTCTCTAAAAGCTATCCATGCGCATTTCTCTTTTATCCTTTTACAAAACAAAGGTATACATTATTCAAACTAAGTAGCACATTTGATTGCATTTACATTGATATGTTCATTGCTATTGTCCATTTAACTAATTCCAATTGCAAGTATAAAAGATGCCTTGTTACATCGCTGCGAAGTTAATTATAGAGATGAACAGGCCCACTTTCCTCTGTCGGCATCATTAAAAATACTCCATTATGCCTAACTAATGACTACACTCCTTGTTTTTATAATCAAGAGATGACATAAGTAGATTATTCAATTCACACTAATTTCTATGGAGAGTTATGTAACCCTCAATATGATGTTGCGTCTTAAAAACAAGTCTAAATTGCAAAAAATACATAAATTTATTCAGATCTCACATAACATTACCATATAAATGATTATTTTTTATGAAAAAAGAACCTAATTTTAAACACAACTTATATTACATATCAGAATTTTATAAAAAAAAAAACAAAATAACTTCTAAGAACTAAAAGGCTACCCAAGATACATGAGTTAGATGACCCAGTGTAAAAAAAGGTTTCAGTCAATCAGCTGTTTATTCTAATCCTCTATTCCTTTCATATCATGCATCATCCTTTGTTTACAATAACAGTATAAAATTATCACATAGAAACGATTGTACAAATCAATATTCATCTTGTGTATCGCAAAAAGCTGTTAAAAGCGCTATAAACATTTCACCTTGACGTGAATATCAATTAGCTGTTCTGAATACGACTGTTAGCTTGAAGTATTGCTTTTTAATGGACATTAACCCTTAAAGCTATTTGCATAAACGTTATATTGGTTTATATTAAAATTGATTATAAATAATTCACAATGGAGATGAAAGCGTTAAAGAGGTGAAAAGATAATTTAAGGTTAAAAGTATGTAGTTCATAATAACTAACTTAATGATTTCTTATTCTTTAGGACAGGAACGTTCTGCGAAACTCCGATTTGTCACAAGAAACGCGGTGATGTCCCTTGTACTGACTCCACTCGAAGCGATGTAAGTACAACAAATTATAGCATTCGTTAAAGCTTTGTGATGTTTAATTTTTCCTTTTAAAATTGTTTTCGCTGTAATTTTATTTTTTTGTAACAAAAATAAACTTAAATTGAGAAGCCCATAACTTCTACTTTATATTGTTTCTCGAGATTTCTATCAAGATCTTGAATATCACTTGTATATTTTAACTGACTACGACTATTTCTTCGTCATCTAATAATACAACCACATTATTATTAACAAAATAATCTACTCTAAACACACCATCAAACACTAAATCATTATAAAAAAAAACATCTATAACATCAAATCTCCCTCAGGTGGAATGCTCCGGCAACGGAGTGTGCAGCGCTTGCGACGAATGCGTCTGCTTCACCGACAGAGTTGGCTCCCAATACTTCGACAAGGATAATTATTGCGCTGATATTTGCACAATAACCAACGATTGTGACGATTGCTTTAAAAACCCGATGCCTGGGAGATGTGATCTATGCCATTTCCCCCTCATCCATAAGCCTTATAACCAAAGTTTGATCCAGGAAAAAGATGATTTCAATAGAAATGTCTGGGTCACTTGTAATGATACGTTAGACGGTTGCTTCTTCGAATACGTAGCGATGAAAGACGCGAATGATGATACGTATTACATGGTCACCAAGTCCTGCAATCCTGTTGAGGAGAAACAAGTCGTTGGAGGCGGTGTTAATTGTAAGTTATTTATACAAATTATTACTATTAAGTGTACTAAAAGTTATGAATTAATTTTATGAAACTGTTTCAAGACCAGCTAGATAAACATGAAGGATATAGCAAATTAAAGTCAAAACAAGGTCAAAACCTTCAAAATTCAGTCAAGTGAAACCAAATCTAATTGGTAGACTGCCTATTTATTTACTTCTTTTTTGCAGTATAATATATTTTTTTGTTTAATTTTATAAAAATATATTGAGCGCAGCTGAGGGCCATTCAATAGAATATCTTTTACGTAAAAAAACAAGCTAGTTGCAAGTACACCAAAACCGAAACTTCTCACAACAGAAACGAAAATAATGTGACTAGCAAACATAAACATGCTAATACAAACGCTGCATTCAAATTTACTATCCCTGTTTATTTTGTCATCTGTAATTTATGATTCTTTGTAATGTTTGGCTTATCCATTCAGGAACCAAATATCGTTCATTATAAACATTTCTGTATGAATAAATATTACAATTTATGGTCTCATAACATCGCCAAGCGTGATATTGTGTAATCCGTTTACACAGTTGCAACTTGAACGCAAAACAAATACTCGACCACCAGCTGTCTTGTCTCATATTTTTTGTCCCTATCATTTGTATTCAATATTCCAACCCTGGATATATCTTTCTCTGTTCCACAAATGGTAACATCATTAGTGATATTATGATAAAGTAATTATGTATTTGTTTGTCCGTGCCACCATAACTGCATAGCCGTTAATCTAATTCTGTTTAAACGATAGTGAGTTAATATTTATTCATACAGAATTCGTTAGCTTATAATATATTATTAGGTATGTATTTCATCATATAATTATTCAATTTAGGGATTGAAGGATTTGGAATACAATACACTTTTTTCGCATCCATTTCTATTTCATTAAAATTAGGTTTAAATACCCTAAATAGTATTTGTACAATCTTACTGGATTTGACAATATAAGAAAGTTATATTTTTAAATTGAAATTGAACAGAGATTGCACAATTAATTTATTCTGAACCACAATATTTAATAAATTTCGTATAATTTATCTAGCAAGCGATTATACAATAAATGTTTGTCAGACTAAACTCCGTGTTCCGTTGAGCTGTCCTGGGGGATCACTGATACAGTTTAGAATTCATTCAAGATTGATGATTATCGTTTGATGTCGATAAGGCGACTTCACACTGAGCGAGGAGCATTGCGAAGCATTGTGCGTGAAGCAACTTGGCCAGTATGGATGTGGCTCGGCCTAGAAAAGAGCGTGCGGTTTTCCTAGACCGAAATGCTTTGCAAGGCTGCTCCTTTAGTGTGGACAGCTAGTTAAACACCATGGCACACGCACTTTGGCCACGTCCACATATACACAAAATGCATCGCAACACTATTCAATCTATTTGAACCCACATATTGGACACAGCTTGTTAAACTCCAAGACACACGCATTTTTATTGACAGAGCCACGTCCACTCACAGTGCATCGCAATGCTGCTCGATCTATGTGTACCCACCCGCCTAGTTGTTCATACATCATTGACTATTGACACAGCCATATTACTATTCACACAACTAGTTAAGGGGCTGACAACACCAAATTGAAGTTATTTGAGCAGTTTTTTAAGAAAAGATATTTATTCTAGCCCATCAAAAAAAATATATGTTAATATTCATCATATTTCGAAGACCGTGGACGGACTCGATACACAATTGGACGAAATCGGCTCGATAGAAAATAATTGCAAAGATTGGTCTTAAAATCATCATTAAACGATTCTATGTCTTTATTTTTTTGACGTACGGGTCTGCAATTTAAAACACGAAGTCAACATATTCATACCTGAAACTCTAACGAGTCATATTTCGCATATGACCCACACTTTTCCTTAAATCACATATTTTCTTCTACGACCTGGCCCCGCTACAGTGATATTGCGCTCTCGTTTGCGCACACTGTCCAATTGTATGGGAGTAAAGGAGAGCGCAATCACTGTTAAATTTGCTCTTAACAGCACCCCCTTAAGCACCAAGTGCTTGTCCACAGTGACCCTCCCCATCGTGCTGTGCGCGATAGTCGCAGTACTAGCACTCGCAGCAACTGGCGGGTACCTCATGTACCGGTCCCGACCGCCCGCGCTCCCCCTCGCCGACCCGCTCTACCAGAACATCGGCGCGGAGGACTGTACGGGGGAGAACCCGCTGTATAAACCACCTACGTCGTCCTTCAAGAATCCTACGTATGGGAAGTGGTAGTTGGTAAGTTTTCTTAATATACTTTCTTATATATAACTAGCTGCGCTTCGCGGTTTCACCCGCGTGGCTCCGCTCCTGTTGGTCTTAGCGTAATGATATATAGCCTTATAGCCTTCCTCGATAAATGGACTATCTAACACCGAAATAATTTTCAAATCGGACCAGTAGTTCCCGAAATTAGCGCGTTCAAACAAACAAACTCTTCAGCTTTATAATATTAGTATAGATTTTAGACTAGAAATACAAATTTACCATTGGTCTCGATTACCGATCACTATTAATGAGAAATACCACAATCAATGGGAAGTGGTAGTTGGTAAGTTTTTTAGTAGTTTTAGGCTAGAAGGTACAGGCTATCTATTAGACTCGAAGGACTAGCCAAGTTATCTATCAACAATTATAAGAAATATAAGTAACTACGAGAAGTGGCAATGTTGAGTTTTTTTTTTTTAATAAGAGAATGATACATCATACAAGCCTACCAAATTTGATAATATGTACATAATTCCCTCGTCCTGCAAGAAGATGACCAATGACGTCTGTTTATAGATACCTACTGTTAAGAATGAATTGTTACTTTTGAATGTTTACTGGTAGTTGGTACAGTTCTCTACTACCAGATAATATAAAGTATTCGCGTGTAATGTGATGAAATGCCAACAAGAGTAGATCAAGCTACTAAGGAGAACTACTTTAAATTAATATAAAACGCAGTATTTACTTTTCAAAATCTCAGCTTCATCCTCAATGACCAGATTTGAATATTAATTTGGTTTATTAGATAAACGTACGTAACTCTCAAATCTTATCTAGGACGAGTTGTTCAAATGGACTTATTAATTTGACCTTGTGTACCGTAATTCTGTATGGGCAAAATGACTCACAAAATATTTGTTTATGCATACTACATTTTTAAATGAACGCATTTTATTTTTGAACCGGAAATTATTTTGTATAGAAATTGTCTCTATTTTAAGTTATACAATAAATAGGAATGCTTGGACGGAAAAATACAAAAATAAGATTAGTTGAATATTTTTTTTTAAATTCGATTTACGTTTAGAATTGAGGTAGAGAAAATTATAATTACATTAAAATTACCAAGTCTGTTTTAAATTATTTTAATTTTTTATTCAATGCCATATAAATTGTAAGCAGGTGGTTTCCAGTTTTATTCATAGGATAAAAAGTATTTTTCAACATGCAAAAAGTTTTACACACAGAACTATAAGTTCCTGTACACAACTATTGCATTATCACCTGCGTAAAACATAAAAATCTCCTCTAAAAATAAATGCATTATTAAGTACACTGCAACCACAAAACAAGGTCGTAGAAGTGAGTTGAATATCTCAGATTCAACCTACTTTGGCTCCGTTTTATCTCGTACTAAAGGTCAAGTAAATATAATAAACAAAATAATCTAATTGTTCGCACTATCCATTATAGATAGCACTGTTGCAACATTTGGAATACATTTTTATCCCTCATTAGAACGGAAACTTTTCGAGTTTAGGTTATTTCCTAGCCTAAATTGTGACTACGACACTAATTGCAATTTATTAAATTCACAGCATAAGATGCCAAATTCCGTGGATATGCACCACAAAAATCATTATTTAAAATCGGTCCGTTGTGACATGAAAGAAAGACAAATTAGAATACTTTTGCATTTATAATTTTAATAAGTACACAGATTACTGTAAGGATAAAGTGTTTATTTCACACAAACAGTAAAACAAGTATAATGTATTTATGTGTAAAACATCGGAGGGGCCGGGATTGTGTTACTACTTGCAATAAATAGTAGCAATCAAGTCGCGAATTGGGGTACGTGACTCGCTGCAGACGTGCATTGTGGCTCTACCACATCGCGCGGATTTTATTATTATAATATATAGGTATATTTTTATAAAATTGTCATATTATATTGTACGCATATTTATTTCAAGTTTCCAAATATCAAGGACACGTATCGAAAGATTTTTTTTCACTATAATGATCTCATTCACTTATAAGAAGTGAAATTTATATGTACGAAATATGACATATTATGGATGTTTTGACTAGATTTAAATTTTAAACTCGTGTTCCTAAAATGTATACATAGCAGTCTATTTTAACACGATGTGTCACAGAAAGTTAATAACCTTTTCATTCTTTCTTGAGCATCATCCTTCTATATTTTGATTTAATTTTCCTCTATTCATCAGTCATGTGTTGACGTAATATATCTTCAATATGGATAAAAAAAACTTCACAGCATCCGCATTTTATACGGCAAACTCATTCAATTATCTTTATGATCTTAAGGAAACATTTATCCTTATATAAAGATAGCATAAAAAATTAATACGATAACTACGTCAATGAATTTATTAAATTGTAGACATCCCTTTTCTTTGTATTTTCCATGATATTTATTTAAAGTTTGTACCTACTACCTACCACAGATAGAATACAATACTAAATTAGCATAAGAACTTAAAAAATATCAAGCTTCAGACATCCACATTCAAAAAGTTTTCTGCATTTAGTCCGTCCAACTCCGAACTATAAATAAAATTTACGCGCGAATTTGCAAAGAAATTAAAAAAAACTGTCCGCGCATGTGTGAGCTCCAAGTATGCACCTTACTCGTGAATTATTTCGCATGAAGCTTGTCAACGACCCCTTTTATTCGAGATAACTGTACAGATTTTTTGACAGTCACTTGCGACGATGTGTACATTTCTTGTTGAGAATCCTTGAGTGACCTGAAAGTATTTTATTTTTAAAGTTTTGAGAATCTTCAGTTGAAATTTTTCATGTTTATGAAAATAAATCTTTACAATAAGAAAATAATCATAAACCATCTTGTTTATAAGGATTTTATATTATTCAGCCTTCTTTTATATTTATTTATTTTATTAGGCTTGATTTAATCCAAACATGTTTGCCTTTTTTGCTGTCGAAGGTGGTTTCAATGAGCTGTCGCAATATAATTTTTATATATTCATATAAATTGTAAAGCGTTCATAAAAATTATAAAAAATACAATAGACTTTTTATTGCCATAATATGTAGCGAATAGTTGCAATAAATTATATCAACTATATTATATAAAAAAATATATCTAACATTTGCTACTAAATTCAGATTACGTGATAAGTCCTTACCATAAGCACTAGGTATATCTCTGAAAAAATGTGTACGTCTTACTAATTAACCACATAAAATATGGACAGGCTTAGTGATCATATTTATTTAAATTACTTTGTTGTCGATAAAAACTTGTAGTATAGCAACCACAACAAATATATTGTAATAAGTATTTTGCTATATTATTCTAACCTTAACAATATGCATGTAATATTATGATCACAACAAAAGAATAAGTGTGACACATTATTATTGCTTATAGGTATCTATTAAAATTATAATCATAGGTTACAATAAGTAACTTTATGCAGAACAAATCACATTCTTTGTTTAAATTACACTCGATTATTTATTAAAAAGGCGCTATGGCGCCATGGTTTATCCTTGATTGAGTTATGTATAATTACAAGATTAACAAGTGCACTGAATGCGAAAAAAATCATAAATATTTAATATGCATTATGAAGTGGAATTGTCGAGGAAATATCGCCAGCATATGTTTTTATATTACACCTACCAAGAAGCAAAATATTGCAGTCATTCTCGTAAAGTTTCTTCATACTGCGACTTTTCCGGATAACATTTATCACGACTCAACAAGTTATAAAGACAGTTCTTTTAAGATGTGCATTATATTAATGTCCGGAAAACTATGTAAAATATTCTAAAGATATAAATTTTATTATATTTTTTTAACATAATATTTCCGATTCTAACGCTGCGTTGAAATAACATCCTGACCTTACTTCATACACCATTATATTTTACAAAATTAATGATATCGTATCTGCCTACAAAATCAGTATTTTCCACTTTTAATCACACATCAATAACGGTGTAATATTCCATTTTAGATAACCAAAACGGTATCATCTTTACAATCGAACCGCAATGTTCATTGAAGTGTACTCGCTATGGAGTGTTAAGTTAAAGTGTCGTCTTAACGGTACAGTATTGTTGTGCGATATTTATCAGTCTGGAGACAGTCACCTCCCAAGCACGCGGCCTTCCGGAGTTCAACGTACGCATTCTACACTTGACCTTACTAATATGATTGTAAAATCAAACAAAGATAATTAGAATTTGAGGTTAGAAAAACAAAATCCTCGATCGACATATTTCGATCCGTTATTTCAATAATATTCAATATGTGACAATCAAAACTCGTTGTCGTTCAAAACCAGTTTTGACTGCAAAAATTAGTTAAAAACGTTTTTGATCGATGCCCAGTCAAATAAGTTTGGCCTTAGGCAAAGAGTTCTGACTATAACAGTTATACTTACATTGAATATACATTGATATCAGGAAGATCTAAATTGTAAATGAGTGAAAAGCTGACAGGTTCATGTTAATCTAAAAACATTAACAACAACATAAATTCCTCTAATGTTGACGTTAACATATTCTCCTTCTAAATGCATCGATTGTATATGACAGCCACAAATTGCACTCATTATGAACATACGTAAGATAAATATACCTACTCTATTTAGCATTTATAGGGAAATATGTTTGTAAATGCAATAACTATAAACCAATTTATTCCTATTACCTAACTTCTTTAACAATTTACGAGTCGTAAACGTATTTTATGACTCCTATAAATTATATGTGTAAGAATTTAATAAGTAATCTTAATGGTCATTAAATTTTGAATTTCTTAGCGACGGGACAAATGATTTATAACTACGTTTACTAACTAGTTTAATTAACGTTTTTGTGCCCATTGTCTCCTGTAAGTATATTGTATAGTAAACAATAATCAACACTTCATTCATATTTTTTATTGGATAGCTCGTACTAGTGTTGCTGTTACTAACAATGCATTCTATATATCATATAATAAATTTAAAGTGGCTGTCGATTGTTTTATAATAATAGTATCGATTTATAAACTAATTAATAATATAAAGGGGAATTGTGAAAGTCCGCTCACTCGACCTTTCCGGCTAATGTTGATAAAAGTCAAGGATACGATTGCTGACGCCGAGTAGCGATCACAAAAACTACAGCCATGAACCAAAAATTATAAACAAATGTATATTTCATAAAGCTATAATCATAAATATTATATTAAACCTATTTTTATAAACATAACGTAGCATGAGTACAATTACACGTATTACTCACAACGTGTTCTCTACATAATTATTAAAATTGTAGGCTCAATTGCTATAATTACAAAAATATGTTACATTTATAATAAAGATAAAATAAACACAACTTACCAAGTGTGGAAAGATCAAAAGCCAACTTGCGTAATTTGCATTTGATTTTATTGAACAAAACAAAGCCTATAATTTTACTTATAACGCCAATCTTGTATAAATTAACTTGTTATGAAACACACTTATTCACTATTACCACCTCGCCACTGTAATCAGAGATCATTAAAATTAAATGTTACGTCTAGGCGTCCATATTAATCGTTTAGATACAAACATTGCCCATACATAGTACTCAATACTAATTCAAAATAGACGTTTCCTACAAATCTCTATCATGCCTAGTAAGGGTTTTTGACGCATGAAGTGAGAGACTACCGCATGACTACATTAATTTTAAATACGTTTTAGGATTAACTATTGCATTCAATTGCATTTTAAATATACGAGTATTAATAATTGTTAAAAGATAATTATAAAATACGTGTATTCAAAATAAGGTATTGCTTTCATACAAATAGTATTTGCGTATAAAATATGTACGCAATATAACTTGTAACTTCATCATACATTTGTATAGTCTTTAATATGTCTTTAAAATAAACAAATGCGTCAATCAAAAACCACAGGAACAGATGAAGTCATAGTGTCATGTTGAAGTCTCAATGACATCAACCACAACCCATATTTAATTCAATCTGCTTTCAAAGGATAAGTGTTCGTAAATTGTAAATCCCTAGAATTATTACGTTAAAAACAACTTGAATACATATTTATTTTAAGGAAACAGTCAGTAACAGAATGTATATCATTGGTTATTAATTTAACTATATTTCTTCATAAGGTAGAGAGGTGGAGATGGACAAAATATGTAGAGATGGTACCTAATGGACTATTGGTTAATTATAGGTACGTGTAAATACTAAAAAAAAATAATTCCTTATCCTAAGAACAAGCATCCATATCTTTTTATTACTTTGATCAAAATTTCTTGTAAAATTACAAAGTACGTGACTTGGATTCACAATAATTTTGCTCGACGTGCATATTACTACGGAAAACATCAGTTAGTTTCTTGGAAAGATCGCAGTTCGAACATGTGCTAATATTATTCAATTTAGAATGATCATTAAGTTCAAAATAGCAAGACTTCGTATTTTGTACGTATATAATTGCGGTTAATTCGATTACCCATAATTCGCTCTAAATTTGATATGGAATGGTATGTTGGGTCTTCTTGTAAATTAATAAGTACTTAAGTTTAAAACTTCTTTGTACGATGTAGGAAGATAATAAAATCAAACGAATCCACAATAGAATTCATGATTCACACATATTTGCATAAAAATGTTTGGTAGCGTCTATTGACAATGTGACTAATTATTTCGGCAAACAATATCTCAACTCTCGAGTAACTACCTAACTATAAATTTGCTTATTATCTAAACTTTTATGAATAATATCCTAACGTGGAATAAAATAAGTTTCAAAAGATGTTCTTAAATTATGAAAAATAACAGCGTCTTTCTGGATTGCACTTTATAGTTTTAAGTCGTCGTCATACTTCATTTTAAAGTTGAATTGTAAAGTAGCATGTGTTTGCTTCCAAAAAAAAAACACATATCTCCAATTGAAACGCATCAATTAATCATCGCAAAACCAAAACGTTTAAATTATAATAACATTTGTTGCGACACAACAAGATGCATGAAACATGGATAATGTCAGTTAATCGTTAGATAACCAATAGGCGAGATAGCTAGTAAACTATTTAGTAATCTCTGGCTAGCACGAGTACCTGCGCTAGATGCCCACGCTGTGGACAATTTGTGATCGTTTCCCGTTTACCCGACACCGTGTGGGAGGAATCCAGTTCTCAAACATACAATTACTACCGCGATACATATTTCAAGCTACGTAATAATCGATAGCGATACTTCGATACTCCTATCTTTCGCTGTCAGTTTCTGTGCAAGCTATAATATTGTCCAGAGTGATAGTGGTTGTAAATAAACAAAAATATGCGCGAAATAAGTATGTATGAATCAGATTTGAATATTTATATAAATTTGCATAATATAATTTTTTCGTAAAGGATTGGCAAGATAATGAAACATTTAAAACTCTCTTTCAATAGTTATGGACTTTATAAAGATGATTTAAAATAATAACAACGTTCCTTTTAAAAGCACTTAACTCTTTTTTGCCAGCTCCGTGAAAGTAGAATGTGCTACACATGACCCCATTTTTTATTGAGCCGCTCGAAATGTTCTGAAAAAAGTGCCATAGTTTTTTGCTTGAGTGTATAAATCAATGTTAAGTTAAGTATTGGTACATAGTTCAACACTTAAGATTTAAAAGTTAATTAAAAAACGTACAAAGTCATTTAGATTTTTGTTTTTACATACCTACCTACGATTTAACTAGCTCGGAAATACGTACTATAGGAGACGTAAGCTTATGGGTATCAATTAATTTTATAAGCTGACTAATATACTTTATCAAACAAAGGTTTAACGCGATGTTTAAACGCATGTTTATACACTCAATACCTGTTTTGCATCTCTACACTCAAGAATGGACTTAATTTGTTTCAATCAAAGCATACTTTCCTTGTTTGGTCCTAAACGATATTTCGTACGCGCAAAAACAAACATTTACATATTTATCACGAACTGACTCATCCTTCAATATCGTCTTTATGGCAATTCATCAAACGTGCCTTCATTTTAATCGAATAAGACAGCTGCAAATTATAAATTGTAGTTATTAAAATATATAATATTTATTACGATTCTTATTCCACATCGTAACTTATAGGTATATGTTATTATTATATCCACTGAATACAGGATTCAAATCCCTTCGATATTTTAATATACTTGTTCCGGGTTCAACAACTTACTCAATAATAGTCTTACTTTACGTGGAGGAAATTAAAGTCAAATTATAATCATTTTCAATCTTGTTTTTCTCGTTATTTTACTGTCTAAAAAATATAGACAACTACCTAGCAAGTTATTTACGTAGTAAATATTTTTCTTTGACATTATTTATTTTGAGTCACTGGCATTCGCAGTTAATCAATTTCGTTTAAAAAGTAAATTAGATATTCTTCTTTCTTGCGGATGAATATTGCTTCAAAAACATTACGATATCCTTTTGATAATGTACCTATTATATGTATTTTACAGCTTATAAAATAACCACCCAAGTATTGCACCGCCCATGTTGGGCACATAAAGTATATTATTAATTCCTTATCTTTATATTAAACAAGGTTGCACTTTATCTCCCAAAAGATAGTGTCACTCAATCTCAAAATAATTACGTAGTTTCGGCCTTAAACTTTCTCTGGATATAATATTTTAACAAATTTACAACGTGTTAAATATTTACGAGGTGCAATGATACTGAATTGCAATTTATTTAAGGCATTAATTAATTTTTTACATATTAAGTTAATCAATTAATTAAATTCATATTCACACTGAGCGCAGTGAACAAAATATGTGACGATAAATGCAATATTATTAAGACATCGTTCAACCCTTGTCCAATAATATCTTATTATCATTATAATTTATTATCTTATTATAATTGTATCTAATATCTATCGACTATCGGTGCCTTGAAATGACGTTACAAGTATGTACGTCGACAGTGCGTTCGATAGTCACCAACATTTTATACCGTCAATAAAAGATAAGCATTTCCAGGCACCGCTCCGACAGCCCTAGTTAAATATGAACGTGGTCATTTATGCAGTCTGACTGATACGAACTCAGATAAAGGGTCAAGACCCGCAGGATGTCTTCATACAATAAGCGTGTTTGTTACGGATTCCTTCCCAAAGTGATCAGGATGTGCGAGGTGTCGTCTATAAACATTGATTTTTATTGCCATAATGCACTGTCGTAAAACTATATTCAATATCCTTTTATAGAGCCAATTGACGTTTGCAACCAGCTTTTACTTGTGGCCTCGGGGAATAGAATCGCTTGCTGTACGAGATATAGAATAATATCATGTATTTGCACGTATCGCAAAGTCTGATTTAACAGTAGTAAATTATGTCTTTCTCATAAAGTTGTATAGAGATGTTGGAAATTTTTATGCAAATCAGTAGACTTTTTACAATTTTTTGTAGAGATTGTTTAATTATCAATAAGATAGCATATAGAAGTTTCTTTAGCTTTAAAATAAGCTTACAGCTTTTTAAGCTTTTTCATTGTGAAAAAGGCCCTGAACTCACAAATATAAGCTGTTAAATACAGAACTTAATTATTTACCAACTACTTCGAACTATTTAGTGATGTAACAGTAGGTATACGATGCAATTGCTTCTAAAAACAAGACATTGCGTAATTGACGGTGACAAAATCAATGTCCCGGCACTCGGCAATTCAAGCAATGTTCAATCGAATTAAATCTCTGTCGCGCTCTCCGTGAGACATCAATTAAATTCTTGATGCCTACATTATCGAAAATAGCGATTCGCTTTGCGAGCTCTTTCGTTCAATAATTATTTATTTTAAAGCACATAAAGATCGAAAGTACTTATACTTACGAACTTTATTATTGCATGTTGTAGTTTAAGTAATAAGTATGTATTTTGCAGACTCATAATTATACTGCGGATATACAATTATTTACTTTTTGTGAATACCTATGAGTCATTTCATAAACTCACCACATCCGAAAAAATATTCGAGGATGTTATTGAAGTTCTTATCAATTCATATTCTATTTTGTTATTTCCCTAACATAGAACCGGTCAGCATCGTTATTGCGATTGGAAATAAAAGTTGGAAGGCCTCTAACAAACGTCAATGGTCATTGTGACCGCGAAATATTCTGACTCACTTTTACGTCATGAGATCCTATATGAGTCACGCTAATATAGTGGCATACTTAACGTATTCTTTTCTCCATAGGTGTTACCTGATTCACGCCTTTCGGCACAGCGAAGCATTGGGCTGAGTTCAATGTAACCCATTCCAACGCCGTATGATGGGAAAATTGCGAGCGTCCGGTGTCAACGCCGCAAATACTACGTATGTATTATATAAGCGCGTTTATGCCTCTGTGATATTTAAGACGATTAAGTAATTCGTATGACTCATTCATTATCATGTTTGATTTGTAATCTCGTATAGTAAATATGGTTGACGCATCGTATTGTTCGACCTTACTTACACTCGCCTAGAAAAATTATTGTATTTAATGTGTACCATGTAACGTTTATGAAACCATTAAGTAGTGAGCTCATTAGTTACTCATGGTCTAATAACTGGACGCATGTCACCAAATGATAAAAATACTCTCCCGATATTATGACAGTGTGATCTCAACTGTTGTCCGGTTATTTGGTTATGAGTAAATATTTATATTTCGTAGATTTAAAAAGTATACTTAGGAATATCATTGTAAAGTTGATCTGGTGCTTAATTTTAGTTTCATTATAAGTAAGAAAACTTCTGCTATAAAACTTTCGATGTTTTCGTTTCATTACGAACCGAACTTAATATTTTTCTGCGACTTTGTTACAATAAATAGTTTGTATTGACTTAGTAATGTATCATGTTAAGTTTTAATTTTTATTGAATTTCTAATCTTGGCACATTAAAGTATGAGTGGTTCGTACATTCGTTCCACACCTCGGATAAAGATCTTTTTGCATGCTATGAATCAATAAGAGAAAGTCGAAAGTGGGGTGCTCCGTGATATAGAGAATTTTACAAAGGCTTTTATTGGGAGCGACGCGTGTGGGATGGCTCATGGCGCGAACCACGCAACGGAACTCGTATTCAAATGACTAATGATCTTACCGCGAACTCTGACACACGAAATATAGAAAATTAGCATCCAATTTAAGACGCTAATTTACGAACAATAATACCATAATCATAAGCCGGTAAAGCAAACTTTGTGGGTTATTATAATGTTGAAATACGTTCAGAAATTACGTTTGAGAATCACCAGAGAACAAGAATGACAATTAATTAAGTTTATTTAATGTCGAGTAGAAATAATATAAACCTACTTGTATTGGGCCAAAGTTCTAACTTCGATTTATTATTATAAACCATTGGCAATAAGAATAACATAGTTGAATGATTAAAAAAATCTTTTTCGCTCAATTATAAAACATGCATTTGTCTTTTAATTTTATGCAAGGATTTTTTGTAATGGAAAACTTGTTCTATGATTGTGTGAGCTATTGTTGTGTATATTTTTATTTTAGTTAGAACAATCGAATATAATTTGTAACATTCTGTAGATATAAAATTAGGCTATGATGACTGCATTGTACTTGATAACGTATTATTGTAAATACTGTTAACCTTAATTTAAGTTGCTAACATAATGATAATTAAAATATTTTTGTTGTATACTCTACCGTCTAGTTTCCAATTAATATACTTTTAGTATTTGGTTAAATTAACATCACATATTATAATTGCGTCATACGTTTTTTTATCAAGATCTGTCCTAAAGACTGTCCATTTGCATATTTGCACACTATCGAATCTCCTAAATAATTATAATTTAAGTTAAATTTTATATAGAGATGATTGTAATCGAGTAGATTTTTATACATTTTGTAATTCTGGAAACGTATGATAAACTAGTCAATAAAAATTAAAGAAATATATATAAGTATTGTTTTATTTTATTTAAATACCTACCTAGTATGCTAGTACCTACCTTCTAATCTATTGCTAAAAAATTAAAAATACTTGCAAATTCTGTACTACCACAAATTTGCTCACACATACAAGCTCTTCGACACACTATAATATTTTCTTGATCATCAAAAACTGAAAAAAAAAACAGAGCAACATTTAGTATGCATTTATTATGTATTCTATGGCAACATCTCAAGCAATTTAATGCTCTAAGAGCAAAATAGTTTCATACTTTTCTTATTAAAAGTTTTTCCTTGTGAGTTGTGATACCGCTGCTCAGAATACCACAGTACAGTACAGTTTTATTACCCACTGCATGAATCATTGCAGAACCTTTGTTGTATTGTATATGACTGATCCGAACAGGGGTTTTTTACTGATTTATATTTAGGTCAACGAGGAAAGTTACATACTTCTATGTTAGGTGATATCCTTCCTTGAGAAAAATATCATTGGTACTTTAACTATTAAAATCGCATTCGACGATTTGACGATTTCAGCTAGATTTGAGCGACATACCTAATATTTTAGTAGTAAGAAATTCAAAATAATAAATAAAACAAAAGCAAGCATCTTACATTCCTAATAGAAAATTATTAGGTACCAATTTTGATTGTCTTGCTTATTAATTATTAATTAAATGTAAGACCGATTATGATTCACATTAAGAGGATGAGTCATAGAATAGTCAATTTAGCAGTACCTGAATGTAATGAAAGCTTGTCCTGGCTTTGTTCGGGTAGACTTTTTTAAGTTTCTCAATTTAGTTCCATCATAATCTAGGTAGAAACATACCATAAGAATCTGTTCAGTCGTTCTTAAGTTAAAGATTTAACTATTACGACATTCTTATAAACAAACCGATGAAATATGAGTCTGTAAATGGTTTGGATTTACTACTATTATCCATTCAAACTACTACAAATTATTTGTTACAATTTCATGTCATAAGTAGTATAGGTAATAATTAAAAATAATTTCATATTTCGAGGAAAAATAAAATAAAACAAAACACATCCAAAATTAAATAACTTCTTTTATTTCAGAGTCAAATTTGTTTCTACATAAACGTGTTAGAATGATAGACGCCGTAACATTAATTGACCATCACTATAATGGTACGCGTCGATGTTAATACAGTGCATCAGTGGAGGGCCTTATTTTTTATTTTTTATATTTTATCTGTAGCGCGCAACTTCACACGTCATTCTGACAGCCCGCATGCGCATACCACATGTATTTCGCAACGTCCTGTATAAAACGCTATTTTATATCACAGTTACAGATGTTTCATAAGAATGTTTATACGGCTCGTATCGGAATGACGCACGCAGCGACGCTTAGCACTATTACTTTAATTAATATAGATTTATCGACTATGCGCATTCACATATATCCGTACGACGCTCACCCGCGAACGGTAACAACTACGAACCACTACCGACCTTGGAGCCGTGCTTTCAGAACACCTTCGGACGAACCCTCACAACACTCGCTGTTTCAGAACGCGCGTTTCACACGAACGAAGGAAACACGCGTATACGGTGAAACAGGGAGTGTGAGAGGGACGGCAACAACAAATATATAATACAAAGCGTTTAGTTATTGGTCATTCCGGCCCCGTCTCACGCCGACGTCACATCAACTACCGACGCTCGAACATCCTAATTTTAATCAATAATCAACAATTATTCGCCCTTCTAACGCTACACGCTTTAATATCGAGTGGAAAAATATTATTTTTTCTGATTTTTTTTCTCCATCCAAATAAACATAACATCTCCATGCTGGACACACATGGCAAAACAAATTACAAGGCGAGGCGCGTCGTGGAAGAGGCGCGGACTTAAAACTACGCGTCTAAGGCAGCGTCTGTTCGCGCGGCCGATGGGTTGATGCTCTTGTTATTTAGATTACAGATAAAATAAAAAGGCTGTGTATCTTTTAAGAAAAAGTAAGTACATACATGAAAGAGAAAAGAATCGAAAAGAAATTATACTCTTACAATATTATTACAATTTACAATAGCATTATCAGCAAGCGCATCAACACATCCGCCGTCACGAGAATGACATTTACACACTTGTGAAAATAAAAAACAATCGTGCCGTCTCACTCTACCCTAACGCATTTCACAGTATTGGAGCGAGAGGGCACGATTTTAATTTGGTTCTCTGCTACGATTCACAAGAATCACCTTAGATTAAGGAAATCGGTAATACTATAGTGTATGAATTCCACCAGAGCGTTTATATGATGTATTGAAATGTTTTGGAATGTGTGCACCGCGCACACTATCACATAAGACAGACACACATATAAACTCCTTTGGTGCAACAATCTCGCTATACAAGTAACATCGAGCCGCTTCCACGACGCGGTTTATTGCTAATATACTATATTCGTACGCTTATAAGAACACTTCATAAACAGCATCTCTTTATACACTACACAATTTACACATTTATATGGTTTACAATTTTTACACAGCAATAATAATTGTTTTTGTAGTCTTCATATTATATATAATCTATAATCCGAATCGCTAAATATTGTCGCATATATAAGCATGTTCATACAGACACCGAATGGTCGTTGGTGCCTCAATACTTTCGCCTCCCCGTAATTTAATAATAAAAATTAATATTTAGCAACAAGTGATTCGATATTACACATCTCCGTTAGTCGCGGAATTATATTTCCCTAAATAACCACTAAGAACGCTAACTCAAAACTAGACTATGAAAAAAATAATAACAAAAAAAAAACCTTTTTTTTTTCAAAACGGTCACAGTGCATCTCCACAATGAATAAGGACGTAATTTCAACAAAATGGGAACAATAAAATCTATAAATGCTGACAATTCTGTCTTTTGTCTGGAATGACACTAAGAAACACTAGCGAAAAATCAACACATTCAAATTTTTTAATAAATACAATTAATTTTCAAGATACCAATACCCCAACTACGGTTAGTAAATTTTAAAGACGAACGTATGGCAAAAATATTGGCGATGTCCCTCACGAATATAAATAAAAGTGTGACGAACGAACCGAACCTCCAAACGACAGGAATTAAACTAAGTGACAGGGCATGCGTTACCACGTATTAAAAT
Organism: Colias nastes; assembly: GCA_907164665.1. NCBI lineage: Eukaryota > Metazoa > Arthropoda > Insecta > Lepidoptera > Pieridae > Colias > Colias nastes. The sequence continues at coordinate 29,071 of CAJQZM010036869.1, forward strand.
TAAAATAAGTGAAAATAATAGATAAAAAATGGTACGAGAACAGATATAGTATCCGTTGCATGATATTTACATAACTAATGCACATAATTAAATAATAAGACGTAAAAATCTTAAGCATTCATTACGTTATTTCTCTATGGCATTGCAACTTTTGTGACTCGATTGCGGCTACACTACTCCGAACACAATGTTTTCACATATTGCTTTTATAGGAAGACCATTTTGGTATACATAGTTACAATATTTAAATTTTACACACGTAATAACAAATTGCAATTAAAATAAAGAAAAATGCTAACACAAACACCAAAAAAAAAAACACAATTGATCACTAATAATTAATAATTATAATTTTAGAAAAATATTTTATCATTAAATAAAACATAACAAATTTAAAGCAGTTTTATATCGCCATTAATTATCATGTAAACATTTTACTTTACAATACTGAACAGTCGTTAGGATAGAAACAAAATTTTACATATTGTCAACTGGATTTACGAATGTATTGTTTATTTGTCTTATTTAGTACGTATGCGTGTGAAATTTGGTGAGATATCATAGTATTGTGGTACGATGAGGCGGTACCGTACCGTACAGTGCGGTACAGCCTCGTGCTGTACGTACGGTACAGCCTCGTGCTGTACGTACGGTACGGTTTCGTACTGTACGTACGGTACGGTTTCGTACTGTACGTACGGTACAGTCTCGTGCTGTACGTACGGTACAGTCTCGT
>CAJQZM010036869.1:29816-47881 GCA_907164665.1 Colias nastes
TGTACGTACGGTACAGTCTCGTGCTGTACGTACGGTACAGTCTCGTGTTGTACGTACGGTACAGTCTCGTGTTGTACGTACGGTACGGTTTCGTACTGTACGTACGGTACGGTTTCGTACTGTACGGTACGGTCGCGGTGTGTGACGGTGTAGCCGCGGGAGGGAAACGAGAGCACAGCGACGCGGACGAATCCAGTAGGGTAGGTTACATGTCCCTGGAAATAAATGTTATATTAGTACACACACTTTTATCGTACCTCATAATATATTAAGGTTAATATAATTTTAAAATTACTTATTAGTGTTAAAATTAATTTTAGATTCAGTTGAACACTAACGAGTTAAAAGTTTCGATAGTGTTATGATTTCTTTATAAAATTCTCTACGTTTTTGCCTCGAAACTTATAAGATTTTAAGAACATTAAATATTTTAAACAGATTTTGAATAATTATAAATCATATCCCGATGTACAAGAGTAACAAATGCATATTTTTTATAATTACGTTGTATCATCTATTATAATTTGGTTTCAAAATGGAAAACATAAACATTCAATTGTATTATTTTAACAGACTAAAATTATAAATAGCTATAACGAAAATGCTAAAATGACTGAAGTTCTGGAAATACACATCAAAACACGTTAGCACAATATTGTTATGAAAACAATATTAGCAGAAACATCCTGTTTGACCATTATAATTTATGTGTGTTTTCTTAATAATATTCGAGTGCAATAATAGCAGTATATATTCTACATAATATATATATTAGACTAATTACAGAAAGTGAAAATTAAGCGAATAGAATACTATACTTTATTCTATGGGAGAAACTGACGCAAACAAATCAATGCATAAAAGCCTGTCCATATTAATGTTGTCTGCTTAGGGATTGATTCTTATTAGTTCTCACATTCTTTTTTTAAAACAATCGCCTGGCCCTTCTTTTATTTCGAAGAATCTATGTACATAATTATTTGGCTGTTTTATTAACTACTGCACCGATTTTCATTTTGCTAACATACATTAAATAAATAATAATAAAAGAAATTTTTTAAAATGAATACTTGGGGCGTGATATATAATCGACATCGAAGCCAAAAATATAATTTTTAAAATTTTCGTCTGTCTGTCTGTTTGTATGTCCGAGCTGAGCTCAAAATGTACTACTTATATGGATTTACTTCAAATTTTACATGAATATTACTAAGAGATCTACAGGCTATATTATATAACTAGCTTTCCGCCCGCGGCTTCGCCCGCATTTTCAAAGATAAACCCGCATAGTTCCCGTTCCCGTGGGATTTCCGGGATAAAACCTATCCTATGTGTTAATCCAAGTTACCCTCTATATGTGTGCTAAAATTCATTGTAATCGGTTCAGTAGTTTTTGCGTGAAAGAGTAACAAACATCCATACATCCATACAAACTTACTTAAACATAATAGGATTACGATACGACCAACAGGAGCGGAGAAATGTGGAAAAAACCGCGCGTGAAAAGTTAGTAACAGTAATATGATAAACAAAATGGAAACAAAATGGATACCGTACCTACCTCATCCAGTGGTGCGAGTTGTGTGCGGGCGGCGCCGGCTGGTGGGACTGCGTCGCCACCCTCTGGACCACCTGCAGATATAGGATAAATAAATAAATAAATAAATATTTCAGGACAATTTTTCACACACGGCACGATCTGATCCCATACTAAGCTTTCGCTTGTGGGAAACCAGATGGCTGATAAACATACATATATAATTTTAAATAAATACTTATATAGATAATTAACACCCAGACACAGAGCAAACATCTATGTTCATCACACAAATATTTGCCCCGGGTGGGAATCGAACCCACGACCTCTGGCTTGGTAGGCAGGGTCACTACCAACCAAGCCAACCGGTCAGTCAAAAAAAAATTTAGTTTATTATACAAAATGATGAAATGTAAACATTCATAGTGATTCTAACTTTGAAAAGGTTATGAATGTCTCGTAATATCAGATATTACATTATCTATAGTAAGCATTAGTAACAGCATATTAAATTTACAAGTTCTGGTAACGCCATCGGCACGGAATAAGTTATTTCAATTATTGCTTGTTGCAGCGTTTACTCTGCTCAGAAATTATTTGATGAACTTTTAGAATATGCTTTCAACGCATCACCACGGCCAACCGCAGTTCGCGTCGCATTGTCTGTGCCTTTCTTCATAGCTTATCTACCATAATATTTTGTTTTCGAAGCTTACATACACCTCTAGACATCCGTACCTATAAGGAAATAAGACAAGCGCATACTTGCTGCACGCCGTTTAGATGTACCAGGCTGTAAGGAAATAAAGCTAGTGCATTTGACTGACCGGTTGGCTCGGTTGGACCCTGCCTTCCAAGCCAGAGGTCGCGGGTTCGATTCCCACCCGGGGCAAATATTTGTGTGATGAACATAGACGTTTGCTCTGTGTCTGGGTGTTAATTATCTATATATAAGTATTTATTTAACATATGGCGCAGAGACATGGTCGTTTACAAAGGGCCTGATAAATAAATTAAGAGTGACCCAACGAGCTATGGAGAGAGCAATGCTCGGAATTTCTCTGCGCGACAAGATCCGCAATACGGAAATTCGCAGACGAACGAAGGTAACTGACATTGCTCTCAGAATCTCCAAATTAAAATGGCAGTGGGCAGGCCACATAGCCCGCAGGACCGATGCTCGTTGGGGAATACAGGTCCTTGAATGGCGACCAAGAACCGGACGGCGCACTGTTGGACGCCCTCCCACTAGATGGTCGGATGATATAGTTAAGACAGCTGGGCGCAGATGGTTAAGCAAAGCCAAAGATCGGCAACTGTGGCACAGTATGGGGGAGGCCTACGTCCAACAGTGGACTTATCCGGGCTGAATGGATGGATGAAGTATTTATTTAAAAATTATATATGTATATTTATCAGCCATCTGGTTACCATAACACAAGTGAAAGCTCAGTATGGGATCAGATTGTGCCGTGTGTGAAAAAATTGTCCTGAAAAAATATCCTGAAATATTTATTAGTATAAATTTATAAAGAATAGTAAATATTATTAGTGTACCTGTTGCACGAACGCACGTGTGAGATGCGGCGCGCTGCGCTCGGCGAGCTCGAAGGCGCGTCTGAGCTCTTCGATAGCCGACGCGCTGCCCGGCCCGTGCTTGCGGGATAGCTGCAATGTATCACATTATTATTGAAGTGAAACTTCTTTATCGGGGTTGGAAAAAAATTTAGTGTAACATTCTTTCGTTACGCGTGACATTTTTCCGTTACGCGCCATCTTTGATTCGACGTATTTCTGTAAAGTTGCATATAGTAAATTATTTTTTGAAAAATAAGGTCATAAAGAAGTTTTACTTCTTACGTGTGTACACTAGTACACGCACACATTTTTATTTTATTTATTTATTTTTAGTAATCCAACAGCTTAACATGTAATAAGATTTCACTGTTTTATTGTTTAATAGGCATGACGACAGTATCCATAAATGATCGTATTAGTGTTTTTAAGGGAAGATGTATAATAAATAAATTAAATATAGTGACTTAGAAATCTTAAAAACATTAAGATTAATGAGATTATCAATAAAATAAAACATTGAAATTCTGCAGTTGGCCATTTTGACTAAAACACGCGTGACGTCACGCTTAAGTAAACAACTCACGTCAGATGTGTTTTGTTGTTATGAATATGTTGAGAAAACGCATTTTTATTTATTTTCTATTGTTTCACGTATGCTTTATCGACTCAGAACAGAAATATAATTGCGAATTCACGAATACGTGGTTCGGGGTTCTCCGCGCCAACTTTATACAATCATTTCTTATTATTTTCTCGCTTGAAATAATTACTAACACATTTTTGAGCATTATTTTTATGTGGATTCACACTGCAATACTGCACACCACTTATAAACTTTGAAATTCGTTTCTATAACACATATTAAATAAATATTTTTTTAATTTTCTTCGCAATGCGTACAAATAATTACGTATTTACTAAAGAGTGACGTCACGCCTACGCCATGACACCTTCGAGCTGTTTTGGCACAGTTAATAAATATTTTTTGAAAAATGGCTTTTATCTTCGTTAAATTTAAGTATATTACCGAAATATAGGGTTTTTCTTGTATAGTAAACGTATACACACATTATGGAAGAGGATTTCAAAATCTTTCGTCATGCCTATTGTACAAATTGCCAATAAGGGCATTATTATTTAAACTTTTCTTTCTTAAAATCTTTCTCCTGACAATAAAGAACACATGAAAGAAAAGAAAGAAAGAAAGAAAAAAATATTTATTGCCACATTTACACACTTAACAACTACTTATATTACTAAAAAAAAAACATACACTAAGTAGTTACATGGCAATCGGGTCAGACTCAGCCGTGCTGTCGGGCTTTAACGCCTGAGCAGCGCTGATTTTCAGTCTGCCCGTATGTTTTTATTTCCGAGGCTCACTATACATGTAAATACAAATACCAACCAAAAAAAACATTCTTACAGTTCTAAAAAGATAATAAAAATAACAATATAATATAATATAAATAACAGATATTGATATAGATATAACGATTATATTAAATAAAATAAACAGGTATCTATGTACATAATTCGTTACTTAAATACTAAGAACATAATATAAATACATACATAGAAGGATACAATCTATTATACATTCGCAATCCACAATTTGCTCAATGCTTTATTGGGGTGTCCAGCTCGATATTTGTTTATTCAAAAGTATCACTTTGTATTTGTGCTTGAACGATATATATGACATATTAAGTTTCAAGGGTGGAGGAAGGTCATTCCAAATCTTCGAGGCAGAGTACTTGAAACCACCCTTAAAACCCGACGTGTGGTGCTTCGGTATTACCAATGCATTGCTACTTCTACCTCGTGTATTCTTACCATGGTAATCCTGGGTCCATTTCAATTTTTCATAGAGGTAGACAGGAACTCCAGTGTGTACCAATCTATGTACCAGACCTGCTAGATGTAACTGTCTACGACCGGCCATCTTTAGGATCCTTCGGTTATTTAGGTAAGGCGTTATATGTGCACGCTTTGGTATACCGAAGCAGAAACGAGCGCACGCATTCTGTACACGCTGTATTGCTCGCTCAGTTTTAGCGTACAAGCGGGGACCATATACCGTATCACAGTAGTTAAAGTGGGACAGAACCAATGACTCTGTAAGCATTATTCTGGACCGCTCTGATAGATCTTGCCTGAGACCATACAAGACTTTCAATCTGTAAAAGGCATTTCTGATAGTGAGATTTATATGATCGTCATATTTAAGCTGCCCATCCAAAACTATGCCGAGATTCTTAGCCCTATCCACTTCAACTAACTGTTTATTATCGATCTTTAATTCCAAATTAAGATTTTTTATTTTTTTTATTTGATTTTTTGTACCTAATACAATGTATTTGGATTTGGATCCATTAAGTACCAAAGCATTCTGTTTAGCCCATAATGACACCCGTTCCAAATCTTCGTTTATTTGACGCTCTGTGATTATTGAATTTTTGGGATCTATAGGATAATATAACTGTGTGTCATCGGCATACAAGTGTACTTTACCGTGTTTTATGTGTTTTATCAGGTCAGTAGTGTACAATGTGAATAAAACCGGACTGAGTATTGAGCCCTGAGGACAACCACGCGGAGTTGGCTCAGTTCTTGAATAATTTAAACTTCCTTCATTTTCGGTGACAACAAACTGTTTTCTATCGGATAGATAGGATCTGAACCAACCACTAGCATTTGAATTAACACCGTAGTACTTTAATTTGGCCAACAAAAGTTCCTTATCGATGGAGTCAAACGCACGAGTGAAGTCCAATAAAATCATAATACTACCCATCCCATTATCACTGTCTGATATGACATCATCAGTTACGTGTGCTAAAGCTGTAGCTGTGCCATGCTTCGCTCGAAATCCCGATTGAACATTTGGTAGGATTTTTTCACTGTCTAAAAATTTTACTAATTGATTACAAACTACTCGCTCAATAATTTTTGATAAAACAGGTACATAAAGGATTATCGAATTCATTGTTACAATAGATAGAGTAGTTCCTGTATTGTAATAATATTTCATATAGAAGCAAAACTTCACATCCCAAACGTGAAATATCGTAGATCTCCCGCAAATAGTACTTGCACGATTGCATTCGAGACAGGGAATTTATGCAGAGAGATTTTTGATTCGACTCGAAAGACCAATATATACGGTTTTATGGTGACCGTGCAAGAATTATATTATCGTCTATAAATCATTAAAATGTAGTATCATATAATAAAGTTAATATTTTTTTTATACTTAATATTGTCATTAAGTATGGATAGAAAAGAGAAAAATGTTAATACCTCATTGAGTAACGGGTAAATAAGTTGCTGTAGATAGGCGTGCCGTCGCACTTTGTTCTCTTCGTTATTTGATCCTCTGTGGTCCAACGGTGACGCCTGGAAACAACATAAATAATGTAAGTAATTAAATTAAATTTTATTGACACATTATTAAACAAGAGAAAATTAAAATGCAAAAATTAGTGTAAATATTATATATTATGTATCTAAATTATAAGTAGAGTATATTGTATGTTCCAAAAATAATCGTCAATACAAAAATAGTCTCTTATTTGTGCTTCGTGGCTATGAGGTACATAAACACAAAGACATTTGCCTAAACCAATCAACGAACATAAAAAACGTTCTATTTCCATTCCAAATTCAAACATATTCCAAATTCAAACTCACTGGCTTATTATAAACGCCACTATCCCTATTGGCCGCGTGCTCTCGTTCGGTGCGCTCCTTCCTCTCCTCGCGCTCCCTATCTCTGTCCCTTTCCCTCTCCCGCTCGCGGTCGCGCTCTCTGTCTCGCTCCTTCGTGCTTCTCTGCTCAACGGGAGTTGATACGATTGGCGACTGTCGAGACTGGAATAGAATGAGTTATATGGTAAGCATTTTAAATTAATTGATTGATATGACGTGATGTTATACATACGTTAGAGTTTGAGTTTGAGTTTGAGTTAAATTAAAATATTTATATGAAATAAAGATTACATGTAACGAAATACTAGAAAAATGCATTTAATTAAATTAATTATAGCTTGACCAAACAATGCGTTGAGGTGCAGCATCCGCAAAGATTAAACCATACCAAAAAAAAACGAAAATAAGCTCGCAAGTGTCCTTGCTATGCATAAACAACATTACAATACATTTACTCCTCTCCGCCTCGCCTCCGTAGTTGAAACGCAGGGCATCGTGTGACATGTCACAAGTATTTCTATGTTAGACAACGCAGTGACACCGCTCTAGCACCTTCGCTACGTGTGTTCTAGCACTTTATTATCACTTTATGAATTAGGGAGCAGGACCGGTGAGAAATATTTTACACATTTATAAAACTAAGCGTTCTCTGCACATTTATTTATCGAGGTTCCAAATTCTACTGCAGCTTGTGCCTCGGCTATATTAAGTCAAAAGATTGTTTGTTTGTTACTCCTTCACGCTAAAACTACTGAACCGATTACAATGAAATTTGGCACACACATAGAAGATAACTTGAATTAACATATGGATAGGTTAAAACCTATAACTGATAAATCCCTAAAATCGGCACGGGAACAGGAACCAAGCTGGTTTTTCTGAAAACGCTGGCGAAGTCACGGGCGAAAAGCTAGTATATACATACGGGCTGCTTGTCCTGCGTGTTGTTGTTGAGCGGCCGCTCGGCGGGCGGCTCGTCGCGGATCAGCGCGCCGTTCTGCTTCGGCGCCGCACCCGTTGGCGACGTTGGTGACGCGGGAGCTGAAATACACATAATTAAAACTTGCATGCTATTAAAATTCAATATCAAATTCTAATCAACACTAATAATATTATAAAGCTTAAGAGTTTGTTTGTTTGTTTGAACGCGCTAATCTCGGGAACTACTGGTCCGATTTGAAAAATTCTTTAGTTGTTAGATAACCCATTTATCGAGGAAGGCTATAGGCTATATATTTCATCACGCTAAGACCAACAGGAGTGGAGCACTGCGGGTAAAACCGCAGGGCACAGCTAGTTGTAAATAAAATCCCCGTTGTGATCAGTCACATCTATTCAAATCCCCATATCTAGCTTTCACAGTGAGCATTGATTGTCCCTGAATCGGGACCAAAATCATTACCAAAGAGGAGGAACTAAATCAACAAATCTAATAACTCACGCGGGTAAAACAAAAGAGACAACAAAGGCAACTCACGCGGGTCATCGTGCACGCGTCTCTTCTCATCATCGTGCACGCGCCGCTTCTCGTCGTCGTGTACGTGCGAGTTTGCGTGCGAGTGCGAGTTGGCGTGCGAGTTGGCGTGCGAGTTGGCGTGCGAGTTGGCGTGCGAGTGCGCGTGCGAGTGTAACGCTCGCGCTCCGCCCGCTCCTCGCACTGTCATTATCCACGGCTCATCCGCTTCGCTGTCGCCGCGGCTCATGTCTTCGCTGTAATGTGCAAATTCAAGTTTAATATATATCACATTAACTAATTTTTTATTTAATTTAGAGACGCTTTTAAAAGTTTAAAAAAACAAAGAATAATTGGGCAGTGGTAAATCATTTCGATCGACGTAGTTAGTCATTTCTATAATTGACACTTTTATTTAGAAGATAGAGAGAAGAAGACATACATACGATAAACTCTCTTCATGGTTACACAAATAAACAAAAATCCTTTCTAATACTATAATAGTAAAGATAAATGTTGCCACGTTTATTTAAAAGTAAATACATAAACCAGAACATTTACTACAAATATAACAAGGTTTATTATAAAGTATATGTAGCAATGCAGTACTCACGAGTCAGAGTTCTCAGATTCCGTTTCGCTCTCCTCGCTCCTCTGCGACTTCCATTTCTTATACCTATCTATAAGATCCATTAGATACGAATTCTTTTTCGCCTTTCTGATGAATTGAAATTTTAGCAGCTCCTTTGCTGTCGGCCTCTGAAATATTACAAGTTTATGTTTAACTTTTTTTTTATTATTTATATGAAATTATATAGAGATGGAAACAGGATATACCTACTAATGACATTATTCTATATTATGATCATGTCGTAGCATAGTATAAGTATGAATTACATAATAACAATGCGAACTATCAAACAAAATGCCACAGAAACTATAAATCTCCGATAAAATATTATGTAACCAAAAGAAAAATTCCAGCAATCATTTCACGCCAAAAAAACACCATAAAATGAACTACCACTAGACCGCTATATCCCCTCGAGGCCAAACGGAATGGACTACATACATTTTCCGGGTCCTTATTGAGGCACGCCTCGACGAACTCTTTGAAGGGCTTCGAGTAACTGCCGGTCAGTTGCGGGGGGTTGTTCTTCGGTATAAGGAACAGCACTCTCATGGGGTGCAGCTCCGAGTTGGGCGGTTCACCCTTGGCCAGTTCTATGGCGGTGATGCCCAGGGACCAGATGTCCGCTTTGCTGTCGTAGCACGACTGTTTGATCACTTCTGGCGCCATCCAGAACGGCGTGCCGACGAATGTGTTTCGTTTGCTTGTTGTGTTCGTCAGTTGGCCTGCTACACCTGGAATTTGATATTACAGAAATTTAATTATATTATCTACTTATTCTTGTCTAGGAAAATCCGGTTGTGATCCTATGAGCTAGATTCGCATAATAATTCGTTCGTAAATAATAGTTATTAATCAATGCAGATTAAGCACATTTCCATAGATATTATAATATAACATCAAATTCAATTACTACAAATTGTGAAACAACAGCGCTCAAGTTTTGATTTCTTTACGTTAGTTTCAGTTGAAACTTGAAATTTTATCGCAAATGCCTCGGGCGAGGACCTATCATCGAGTTTGATTAACTTTATGTGCTAAGTAAATATTATATTAATAATATAACAGTTTCTAAGAGGGACCTTGCTACCTGGTATGACATTAAATTCATCGAGATAATCAACCCTAACAAGAAGAGGATACGGCAAAAAGCTTTTTACCCCAACAACGATAACTAAAGAGTCAAAAGCCTTTATGCAAAATAAGCCCATTTTATAACCAAGCGCCGTCCAACTTTAAGAATAACCAATATCACAGAATCATAGGCTTGCAAGTTTTACAATAGATTTAAAACGAGATAACAGCAACTTTCAAACACGTCCGACGAACAGCCCAAAGGCAATTGCCGTCTAACTTTTATTTCCTCAGACATAATAAAATAAGTTCAAGCTGTGCCAGCGCTTTACAACTTGCAAATAGCACGCTACATACAAGGGTGATGTATTGTGTACATGTCGTCTTCATCTGGTTGAATCTGCTATTTGATTGAATGACGAAATTCAATTGAATTACTAGGCCGAACGTTTATTTTATAAGCGTCACTCAACGTTTAAATATTAATCGTATTGTTACATAGCCCTAACGTCCACAAGTAGACGCTTAAATGACGTTCAGCCAACACAGTCATGTTACATGTACAACTTGACGAGTTGTACTTTAGTCATTCAATCAAATAGCAGATTCAACCGGATGCCTGCGACATATACCATCATATACACTATTATACAGTCGGTCCCCGAATGGCGCTAATATTGAATGTTGGCTGTCAGCCAGTGCGGGTCCAATTGAAGGGTAACGCAGTGGGTGTTGAGGCCTCTATCAACACTACACCAGCATTGAAGTATTCGTCAACAAAATTAACGGTTCCGACGTCTGTGTACATACACGGGATACGTAAGTACATAAGATACATTCCGAGTAGATTAAACACACTTTCGGGCCATTGGATTAGCTCTATGCAAAATAGTATTTCGGTGTTAATGATTGTTGAAGACATTCTGATTCAGTATCTTTATCGCGTTAGAAATAATCACTACCGATTATGAAAAAGCAATTTAATGTAAACGATGTCTTATTAATTACTAGCTTTCCACCCGCGGCATCGCCCGCGCAGTCAAAGAAAAACCCGCATAGTTCCCGTTCCCATGGGATTTCCGGGATAAAACCTATCCTATGTCCTTTCTCGGGTATCAAAATATCTCTATACCAAGTATAGTTAAGGCGTGATTGAGTAACAGACAGACAGACAGACAGACAGACAGACAGAGTTACTTTCGCATTTATAATATTAAGTCTGGATTATTAATCGTAATAACATTGAAAACATTAGCTTTTTACGTTTTTAACGCTATTAATCTAACATACACAAACTTTAATGTCATCTTACACCAATTTACCAAGGAAGGACATAATTCTTTAACTTAAACTATTCATTGCATTTAAAATAAATAGATTTCGTGATCAATCTTCACGCGCCGCTGATTTCATCCCGGAAGAGGTGCAGCGATCCGTCTTTTGGCTGGTGACGTTAGTCGATCATGATTTATGGTTAACAATGGTTCCTACTTTAGATTCGTTTTTAATACTTTTCTAGCATAGGCACTAGCATCTTTAATATATCATTTTTAGAAAAATGTAATCGACTCTGAGAATACACACAACGCACACAGTACGCTTAAAATTTGAAAAATAGTTTGTTCTATGTATGGTTGGTTGAACGACCTAAACTCAGGCACGATTTGAAAATTTATTTCAGTGATAGATAGCTTAATTATCGTGGAAGGCATAAGCCTATTAAGGCATAGATATATCATCATACTGAGACGAAAAGGAACGGAGCAATGTGGGTATATCACAACATAAGCAAGATACCTATAAGCGAAAATTAATAAATAATACAAGCATACATGAAAAGCTATATTAAATATAACTTTTATGCTAAAATATAATTTAATTGCCTGACGTATAATCAACAAAGACGCCGGAAGAATAGAGCTATAAATCTATAATTATATCGGAAAAATAACTTTCAGCTGTATATAATAAACTGGCAGATTTATTGATATTTATAAAACTATCGTTAGAATATTTTGCGATGAAATATTTTATTGAACATGTTGATATTAATATGCATACTAACACATATTATACATTTTGATTATACATTCTTCAGGGACTCAATTAATTAATTACCTCTGCTCAATGTATCAATTTGTCATGAAGGTCTATTTAGTTTTAATTTATAGATAAGAATTACAATTAACGTGTATTTTGATTTCGTGTATTTACAAATATTTTTTTTTTCAAACAATCGCATGTTTTTGTTTTCTTTTTACTTTAATCGCTCTGATTAAACGTACACTGGACCAATAGTAACCGATCGTGATTATTCTATGGCTAATTCCATTCATAATATAATGTTAGACAAAAACGTACCTACAAACCCATGTTTATTATTTTAACGATAGTAATATAAATAAACCGAAGAAAAGTCGAGAAATACATTCGCACTTATAATTGATATTTCCAACATCTGCTGATCAATAATTTATAATACCCAGCACGTAGGTACTCAACGAAATCTCGATATAATACCGATATTATATCCGCTTAATAACTTTGAAAGAAATCTACTTTCCAACTATCTTTGTCGGGAATCTTTCTCTCGTTATATAATGGGAAAATTCTCATATCAGGCTGACGGAAAAAGGATTTATGTCGATACATATAAATTAACTTTAGAGGTACTTGGGGTACCTACACAATAGGTATATTATGGGCTACTTTAACATAATAATTGCATTAAAATTTATCACAAAAGAAAACTATTAGGTACTATGGCTATTACGATTATTGCTAGACCCAGATAATTTGTCCATTTAGATCACTACTTCGCGTACAAAGCACTCCCTAATCCGTATGGTAAGAAACAAGCCTAAAACCTTGTATCCACTTGAGCATGCTCAGGCGAATGAGCGGCTCGGCCAAATGAGCCGCTCATTCGCCTGAGCATGCTCAAGTGGATTCAAGGCTTTACATGCAAAAGTTACTTACCAAAATCCGCCAATTTGACATCTCCCATTTCGCTTAGCAACACGTTCGCCGCCTTTATATCTCGATGCAGCTTCCTCTCCGAGTGCAGATAATCGAGACCACGTAGAACTTCGCGCAGTATGACAGCTATGTGCATCTCTTCGAAGCTGCCCGCCTTCATCAGGTCTAAGGCAGACCCGCCGCCGAGGTACTCCATTATGATCCATAGTTTTGTTCCCTGGAATAAGTAAAATAGAATTTAGTAAGCTAGTCGATAGTAGGTTTTGTAGAGAATATTAGCTAAATGAATAGTAAAATTATCTGCATTTTGAAGTGCATTAAATATTGGTTCTAAATTCCTTTACGAACTAGATTTTTCCTAGAACCATGAGTCCAAAAATATAGGTACATAGGTAAGCAAAAGAATTTGTTTGGTTAACACGCATTAAAGTCAAGATTTCCTACCTACGTAGAAATTTCAATCAATTCCATAAATTCCGTAACATCGATTCACATACGTTCTCTGCATCCGAGTGCACTCCACAACTACCTACAGAGCGATCGATCAGAACACATCTCAAAAGTCACTCAATTAACGAACTGTTACCGTACGTACAGAGGAACAAGATCGACTCGAGCGTAATGAAGATTAACGATCACGTCACACTGGTCCACCGTGTTCTGGCCACTGCTAAGTAATCATGAGATTGATTTTAATTCATCTTCATGATGGCGATAGAGATTACCATCATTGCGGCTGCCAGTTTTATATGTATAGATAGATACCTGAGCAAATTATGTATGCCTATTGCTTAGTAATTGCGAACGGTCTATAAGGAACGTTAGAATCGAATGATGTTGTCGTTTTACAAGCTTGTTAAAAGGCTCGTTGTCTAACATTCTCCATCTATATGTATAGAAGTTTTTAATCATCAAAACCACATCTTTAACCATTGCATTAACTTTTATTGTCCTATATTACATTAATGTTTTAATTTTAACTGCAAATTAAAACTCAAAAACATAATTAACAATTAGGAAGTTCACACCAAATACGTAGTCCTCATTACGCGCTACGCTACATTATACCTTCAAAGTTTGGACGCATATTTAACAATAAAACCGTCGGCACCGTGGGGAGTGCTCAAAATATGGTTATGATAGTCTCGGGTTATATTTTACTGGCATCCGCACATGTGAATGTTATACGGAAGAGGACAATAGCAGGAAAAGCGGTGGCGCACGGTTCCGGTGCAGTTAACGCCCCATCGGCTATCATGACAGGGCCTGCTCTATATAATATGCCAACGAGCCAACTGTACTTTGAAACCTTCCTTAGAACGTTATGGTAGTAATTTAGAACGCAATGTTGCAGCAAACTGAATACAAACATGAAACATAACGAACAGCAAATGGATCATTAACTTATGATAAAATGTGATCATAAAGTAAAATATAACATGTGTTAAATATAACATGGCAGAGATTGCTGTGTAGCAATAAGGCCGCCTATTGTGCAAAATTGTTGTACCTTATTAGATTGTACTAGATTTCCTACATTGTTTTGTACAATAAAGTATTATAAATAAATAAATAAACAGGTGTTAAATATAACATACGTTTATTTAATTACATTTAAATATAATAAATTATAAAACACTTTATCTTTTCAGTAGAGAATCATACCCACTTCCCTATCATTCCACAGAGGCAACATATTTTTTTCCGACCGAATACCAGATACAAAGGAAAAATTCAGAATAGCATTTACATAATATGAAGTATGACGAGCTCGTCAATCGCGAAACATGTTCCGTCACAAAGGACGACACAAATCCAAAATAATATACATAATGCCGGTTTGTTACATTTCCATTTACATAACACGAGGGACCGGTGTGTTATTAAACCCGTACCAAAAATTTGCAAAAACTTTTTGGGTCTGTTTATTTTTGGCAGCCCTAAATCGGAAGTTGTAACCGCATGCAATATTTTATATACAGTATTACGTATCCCAGGTACCTACATTTTATATGAACCCAAATTGCGTTTCGTTTACATATATATGAACAAAAACAAATATTCTCTATTTCATATGAAGATACCGCGCACAAAGCAAAATGTTGGTAAACAATATGACAGAGACTATTTACTCACACGACATACGAACACCGTTCTTATTTGACGAAAAAAATTCGACAGAGATCCTTAACCGCGCGGCAAAAGGTATCAACACAAAACACCTGAAGATAATGCCGTGTAAATACAACATTTATACAGCGTTGTAGCTATCTCGTCTGGCAAACACGCTTTAACGAATGTTAAATAAAATGAGAAGAACAAACGTAATATTCTTCCCGTCAGATTACGCGGCGTAGCGCCTCAAAGTAAACTCGGCATTTACTCAGTCGCAGGCTGGCAATCGACGCTCTCTTGTTTTAACGTTTGCGAACGTTTCATATTAAAAGTGAGCCCGAATGAAATTAACTTCATGTTAATAAAAGTACGAAGACCGACTACGGCACTTGTATGAATACATACTGCGTCATTTACATACGTACGTAAATAACGAAGACATACAAAGCTTTCGTTTCTTACGCGTTGATAATAATTAATAATTCATTTTTGTTTGGTTACTATCATGTAGAACTATCCATTCAACATTAATTGAAGAAGAAGTATTTATTAAAATTTAAAATATTAGGCAAAATCTTGAAAACCCTTCAAAATTTATTAGTTAACGTGCCTTGTGGTGGATTTTCTTCAATGTAGAGTATGTGAACGTAGAAGCCCTTTGTCCTGGAACAACCTCACTTGACCCCTCGCGAGCGAACTTAGATTAAAAAAAAGTGTAGGTATAACTTCAAAAGGAGGCAGGTAAATCTCTTTGTAGTCGCGAAATCTTAATCAAACACTCCACTACTACGTTACTTTGCCGTTTTATTTTTTGAAGCAATACGCGAAAGCTCTCTGTAGAACTTTCAATATGTATACGTAGTTTTGTAAAGGTGTTTTAAAGCTACGTTTGTTAAAGTAAGAGTAAAACGAGGCAACAACCTGACTGTTCAAACAAAACACAACGAACGATGATTAATATTTTGATAAAAATAAATACAGTTTACGTAATATAGTCATAAGATAATTAAGAATAGGAATAATATTAATCTTATTTAATAACTCGATATTATTCAATCAATACTGGAAACACTAACGCATTTTAAAGCGTAAATAGATTAAAATGAAAGACTATTTGCCTATAATCGGATTTAACGCATTGGTAAGCACGAGCCATTTTAAAATATATATGTTTGCAGTATTTCTAGATTTTCTCGGCTTCAAACCTATTATGCTATTTATATTAAAAGTTTTCCCATGAAATAAGCTTAAGAAATGCACATTCAGTCTTTTGCTGTATACAGTTTCTGCAAAACGTGCAATTTAAAGTGGGCCTGTATATAATTGCGTATTATTTTAAATGTGAACACTAAGCATACATTATAAATACACGTGAACAGTTTAATATTTCAATTACCAATGCACACTACTTTTTTTCAATTTTTAAAACTACTCCGTTAAGTAAATAACCATAAATTAATCCATCCCATAGGTATCCATTACCATGGCAACACGGAGCGTCGGTCAAAGACCTCTCCGTCGCGACATCCAAAGTAAAACAAGAATGCAGAACTATCAATTCTAGAGATATTTAAACAGGGGTGTATTTACAAAGGCAATGTATTGTGCATACTATTTGTGTATTAATTGGGGAAGATCTCAAACTCGCATGATGAAAAGCGAACTCCAAACTCGTTAATTCTTTATAACTTGATTCATTATGACCGCCTTTTATTGTGCAAAGTTTGGGAGAAACGTTTAATCGTATCAGGCGCTAACACGCGACAATTATCTATTATTAAAAGAGCTTTCAGTGTAAATAATTTTGTAATAAAGATGTTTTTAACTCAATTATTATTCATTGTTCCGACAACGTTTATAATTAAGGCTTTTTACGACATAGATTATATGACCTAAAGTTAACAAGTTCGGAAATTAAACAGTTACCATATAACGTAACGGCACCAGTCTTGTACAGATTAAGGAAAAAATTGAAGTTTTTTGCAAATTTCTCGTAGGTTTTTTAACTTTATTGGATATTGTTTAGTTATACCTTTAGTTCAATGTTAGTTTTACGTAACCAATGTTAGAAAAAAGATTACAATGAGAAAAACCACTTTTTTGCACCAGTGTTGGACAGTGAAAATCTAATGATGGACACCCAGTTTTGGACAACATCCAGTTATGAACACCCATTTATGGACTGTACCTAATGTTGTTTCTCCAGTTATTTACACTTGGAGAAGACTTATAGTTATCAATAGAATCTTGAAAATGATGATTGGAATACAATAAATCGGGGATGTATTTATAAAAAATAGTACTTATTAATTATTTTGCATACTTATAATATTTAAAACAGTCTTAATTTCCATTTTCTAGGCAAAAATTGAACAAATGCATCGTTAAATACGAGTTATGTCCGTTAAGAAGCACCAATATGGGTTTTTTTTTCTCAATAAGTCAGGGATGAAAAATATAACTAAAAAAAGTACTGCCATTCCATCCATTTTGGGACTTCTTCTTCTTCGTCATATCACTCTAGTCAGAGCGAACGTGGTCAACATGAGGTTTGGGGGGGTAGATGTTACCCGCTTCACGATGTTCCGCCATATCTCTCTGTTTCCTGGCATTCCGCTGCACTCGTGAAGTGAATCGCCAATCTGAATCCGCCAGCAGCCTTAATCTGATCGGTCTGATCGGTCATCGATATGGATTCCAAATTGTAGCACGAGGCAAAAAGCTTTTTTTAAACGGTTGTCAAGATGGTGTGGATGAAATTTAAGCGTGTGTGCTATATGGTGGTGGAATTTAGCAGCAGACAGCGATCCAAACAGTTCATCAGAGAACTCTCTATGATAGATACGTTACAATACGCATAAGTATGCGACTTCTCTACGCAGTGACAGAGAATGAAGCCGAGAACGAGTCGCACAGCACATAATGACCCATTGTTCTAAAATATATTCTTCATGTTTAGATAGATATTATGTTGTTGGACCCATTAG